>VYZU01000989.1:10059-24908 GCA_013401355.1 Ceyx cyanopectus | reverse complement strand
TATATATATGAGGAAAATTTTCTTCTCCTACTGTACATCTAGGTAGATTTAGAAGAAAAGGTTCAGTTGACACCATCTCAACTTTGCCCATGTGAGTTCATTGTAATTCACAAAAGTCTGAAAGTGTAGATCAGTCTTCAATCACTAATGTAAATTATTGGTTCTGACACTAGTAAATGCATGTTGTTTTCCCTGCAGGAGTGTCTCCTTTTCCTGATAGATAATATTAATTTTTCTATACTTGCATTGTCATGAAATTTTAAACTAAACGCAGTTATCCAGCAGCCTTACAAGTTCAGAAAACACTTTATGTAACCAGGAAAGTATAGTGACATTATAGATTAACAAAAACTGAAAAGGTAATTTCTAGTTCATTTAGATGGTTTTGTACTGTTAATACAGAAAAATTAAGAATGTTCCATAGTAAAAGAGAGTATATCTTAAAGAAATAGGGTGATGTTATGAAAAGAAAAAAAAGCCTTTTTTTTTTTTTTTTACAAAATCTTCTGTTGAAATAAGATCTGTTAACCAGTGGAATGTTTTTTAATGGTTACACTGCCATTGCTTGCTAATACTAGGTAGACAGAGAAACTGAATACTCAATGGAATTTATTAAACTCATTTGAGATGTAGTTCTGCCACACTCAGTCATATTGCTGATTTAGTACCCGGCAGATGGGCTGTAACAAATTTCAGGTGCTTTAATAATTGCCACTCTGACATTTGGTTTTGAGATTATCTAATACTGTGTGGCTATTTTTATGCTATGAGAACTTGAATGGCCTTTCTGGTATTTTTCCAGAGTTTTACTTTGTTTCTACCATGAAAATCAAGCTGGCTACAGACAATTTTGAACATCATGCCAAGATCTGAAATTTCTAAAAGATGATCTGTTCACTTGCCTTAAATGAAAACAAATAAACAAAAAAACAAACAAACAAAAAGGAAAAATTATATTTTAGTGCATGATTAGCAAATGCTAAATGTAAAGGGAAAGCAAAAAGCTTCTGAGAATGTGAAGATGGAGTTTTGACAGTCTCTTGCATGAATACATAATCAATTCCATCTGAAATAACTGTAGTATACTCTTTTGGTTCATTTTTCCAATGTTATACCTATAGTGTAGTAGTAACGAGCATAGAACACTACAATTACTGCATAAAATATTTGACTGCACTAAAAATTATCTTGAAAATAATCATAGAATAATAGAATATCAGGTTGGATAGGACCTCAGGGATCATCTAGTCTAACCTTTTAAAGTAAATGAATATATATATAGTTTAAAAGAGATGGCCCAACACCCTATCAAGCTGAGTCTGAAAGCTGTCCAGTGTAAGGGAATCCACCAGTTCCCTTGGGAGATTATTCCAATATCTAATTGTTCTCGTGGTGAAAAATTTTCTTCTGGAGACCAACCAGAATCTCCCAGGATTAACTTGTTAACTAATAGAAGAGCTTAATTCTCAATCATTTTCCCACCTCAAATACTTTTTGCAGTTTTTAGAAGTAAGACAAAGACTAGAAGCTGATTTTCAGAGAATGACAGAATGAGGTTGGATGTGATCTCTGCTGGTCACAAGGCATTTCAGCCTTCATGCTCAAGCAGGGATACTGATGGCTGCTTCCCCAGGACTATGTGGCTTTTGAACATCTCCAAGGGTGGAGACTCCACAACGTCCCTGGGCAACCTGTGCCAGTTCTCAGTCAACTTCAGAGTAAAAAATGTTCTGATGTTCAGGCAGAGCCTCCTATGTTTCAGTGTGTGCCCGTTGCCTCTGGTCCTGCCACTGGATGCTACTAAGGAGAGCTTAGCTTTGTTCTCTTTGCACCTTCCCTCCAGGAATTTAAATATATTAATAAGAACCCCTTGAGCTTTTTTCTTGTCTAGGCTGAACAGTCCCAGTTCCCTCAGCCTCTCCTCATCAGAAACATGCTCCAGACTCTTAATAACCTTTGTGGCTCTTTGTTGTACTCTCTCCAGTATGTCCATGTTTATTTATTTTTTTATTTATTTAAGAAGGGATATACTTCTGTGACTTTGTATCTTTTTGTTGTTGTTGTTCTCCCCAAAATTTGTAGCCTTGCAGGGAAAAAAAAACAACTAAATAGATATATTATTTGTTTCTGTAAAAAAATACTTAGTAACATTATTTGCTTCATTACATTTTTATTTATTATTATTGTTAGATCAGCAAGGAAGACAGAAAACAGAATAATCTGTGCTTTTATCAGATCACCCAAGCATGGGTCAATCTGTTGTTGTATTGTTCTTGAAGGATACTGTGGTTTTGACCATTGCAGTCTCAGCTTTTAATTTACTCTGGCACTACATCATCACTTTATGTTTGTTCTCATTACAGATGTTGCCACACACTCCCTACAATGTTCTTATCTCAACCATGAAGAAAACATAATGGTGAATATTTTTTTTTATCTCCTTGCTTATCATTTCAGAGGATAAAAGCAACAAGAACTAATAACAACATAATGACTTTATAGATAAGACATATATATACTTGGAAGAAATACTTATTCCAAGGTAAATGTTACAGGAAAGAAACCAACAAAAACCCCACCAACTTCATTGTAAATGCCATGTGAGTGTTTATAAGGCAAACTGAGGAAATGTGCAGTTTAATGTGCCTTCGTAATTATGACCACTTTGCATGTTCTGCAGAGAAATCTCATGGAATTACAATCCAAAGTAACATAGCCATGTTATTTCATAACTACAAGATTATTGCAGTCTTAGACAACACAACTGATTTTCTCTCATATAAACAGAAGAGGGGTGGGAATTATTATTGCAACTTTTTATTTCTAATTTACATGTTTTACAGCAGTTGGGTTCATGTTTTTGTGAACCTTTCTATGATCACAATAATCAGTTTGGTGTTTTGAAACATATACCTCTTCTTGCCACTAGATGGAACTGAAAAGCTTTGTCATTTCTCTTTTTCTTTTACACAGATACATACCAATTTATTCTGGATAAAATCTTGGAAACAGTCCAGAACTAGCACTTACCAAGGTAAAAAAAGGGTATCTGAAATACAGTAATCACTAGTTGGTGTAGCACTACCTTCGGTACTTGCAACTGCCAAAAAAAAAATTAAAAAAAAAAAATATATATAATTATTATATAATAAAATACATTCTAAGTTCTCTACCTTCATAGCAATGAAGGTAAAAATGAAACCAAGCAGAGCAAACAAAACAACCTCATCCCAACAGCTATCCAAACTATAACTCAAACTAGAAGTCAATATTGATTGATTTGTCAGCAGATACTTTGGAGACGAACCAATATAAAAATATGTTAACTTTCAATACATCTGACTTTTAACTGAAGAAAGTTATGCTAAAAAGCAAAGAAAAAAAGTAACTTTTAAAAGTTATTATTGTACTAGAAGTAAAGAATGACCAGCCTGTACTCCTTAACTTTGTGTTGGATGCACACTGTGCTGCCTGGCTTCACAAGAGCTCCTCTACCAATTAAAGATCAACAGAAAACTTTGCCCTGATTTGTCTCTGCAAGTCTTGATTTGTTCCTTACACTCACAGTGTAAAAAGGGCAGTAGAAGCTCTGACTCCATGAAAGATGCCCACAGCTCAGAATAATACAGGAGCTGGAAGTCAGCTTTTGGTTTACCTTTGATTTACTTGAATGATTTAAAATCATCAGTTGATATGTTTTTCTAATACTGGCAATTTTCAGAAAAACTTCTAGTCTGAAATGCATCTCTTATTCCTACACAGTTTGTATCTGGATTTGTTATTTTGGAAGTCAGTGGCAATTCCGGGCTTGCCATTTGTTTAGTCCCAAGACAAGATTTAGAAATTTATTTAAAGAGTTAGAAACAGATTTCTTCTATAGATAAAGAAATAATTACTTTGTCACAAAATCAAATTAATAATTTATTGGTTTTGACTCTCCTATATCTATACAGTATCTGTTTTGATAGAAACTACAGTTTTCTGTGATGTCCAGTGTTAATCCTGTAATTACCAACTTAATCTCTCTAAATGGAATTTAAATCCTTTTACATAGAAACCACAGATTAGAGGAAAAAGAGAAAAAAAATCCCAAAACACTGAAGATAAAATCAGTTCTAAAGAAAAATTCATCTCCCTTGAGATCTGAACAAACCCAGACATGTAATTGATTAGCCAACACTAGGGAAGATATAAAAAGAGAACTAAAACATCCATAACCCTATACATCACACCTATTGAAATATGAAGTCACACACTAATTTCCTGAACAACATAATTATTTTTTTTTATGCTGTGGGGCACAGAAGTCCATTGGCTTTCTGGGCTGCAGTAGGAGGAGTTTCTCCTGTAAATTAAGGGATATATTAGAGAGAGTCCAGAGGACATACAAACTTCAAACGTTACAACAAAATATATTTTCCCTCCAGAAAGTGAATTTTATTTTAAATGCATTTTATGTGACATTTTTGAAAAATACTCTATATTCAGCTGTCTAGTTGAAGCTGAAATTGCATAATTTCATGTTACTTTTTCTTTGTACTATATGTGATATTTTTGCACCAGAAATGCGTCATATTTGAAAACAAGTCAAAAATAGTGGGGAAAAAGAAAAGTCATTTCACCTTCACACAGCTCTCCTTCTTATAAAAGAAAGGAAAAAGATTCATACTTGCATAACCTGAATTCCATATGAGGTCTAGAAATAAGTATCCTTTATATGCCACCTCAATATATAGCACTTCTAAGAAAATGAAATTATGATCAGATATCTGAAGCTCAGATTATTCTATTCCTGTGGGAGAAATCATGTACATTATATAGAATTTCTGTGATTGATTTCCAAATTTTGGGGCTTTATAGGCTACAAATATTTCTAGAAAGAAAAATAAGACAAAATTAAAGAAACAAACAATGTCTGAGAGGGAGGAAAAAAAGTAAGAAGAAGGGAAAAGATTGTATTTACTCAGCCTAGAAAGAATTACTCAGTACTTACTCTCTAATGTCTTCTCTGTTTGCTTGGTTGGTTGGTTGGTTGTTTTTTTTTTTATTTCTGACATTAAAGAGGGCCAGTTAAAACAAAAGTAAACTCATCCCATGCCACCAGAAGATACAGTCTCTTTCATATTCTTTCTGAGTGCCATAAATCTTACATTTTTACTGTATTGAAATATTACCTCCCCTCTTCTGGTTCAGTGTGCCAGGGTGGTGAGACCGTGCTAGCAGAAATACAGAGCTTACAGAGAGAAAACCATTCTGAGCTGCCATGCACAGAAGAGAGTGAAGATTTAACAGACTATTAGGCTGAGCATTCATGTTCTTGCCTGCTCTGGCAAGGGTCGTGTCCTGGGCAGGCAGCTGCCGTAGGCAGGGAAGACCCCACAGCTCCCTGGAATGATCCCTCCTTGCTGCTGCCATCATCCCTCGCAGAGACATCAGTGGTGACCCTGCTGAATCAAGCATGGAACCCAGCAAACATGCAGCTCTGCTCAGGTAGCACCCCTGCTGTCTTTTGGCTTTCCTTTGAGATTATGTCATTTTTGACATGGGTTCTTCTCTGTCTTGAATCTTTAATGACAGTCCCCCTCTCAAAACTGGATCTGTTCCTGGGTGACTTGGTCTAGATGATCCTGCTCAGGCAGGGGGGTTGGACTAGATGATCTTCCAGGTCCCTTCCAACCCCTAATATCTATGATTCTATGAAAACTCCTAACCCTGTCCATCATTTTACCTTTGATATATTTCCATACTCTTTCCCACAGCTTTTTTTTGAGATTTGGAATTTTTTCAGAAGTTGAAGCAATTTATACTGCTGAGCCACATGCAAGCTGGTCCTCTCATCACTCAGGACACTGAGCCTCGGGGACAGTGGTTTTGAAGAATATCTTGCAGAGAGAGAAGGTTACAGTGATGACCAGGAACAGAAACACATCCACCCCAGTACAGGTACCCACACATGCATGTTTGTATGTAGGTACAGTAGAAATACAACACTTTCCTTGGTCCTTGTGCAAAGTGGTAGCACCCAGCCTCCACATTAAGAAGGTTTCAGTGCTGCAGGCTTAAGATAGATTTTATCACAATACATCTGCTGGATTGTGTACCACTGCTCTGAGAGAGAATGCCTCCAGCATAGCTGTATCTGGGGAACTCTAAAGTGAAGAAAACACTCTCTAAAAATTCAGCAGATCAGTATCCTGATTTTTCATTTCAGCCAACTGCATTCCTACTGTTGTAACAGTCTTATCCCACTCAGTAGACAACGATTAATATATTTTTAAAAAATATTTTTCATGCTTTAGATGGAATTTCTAATGATTGTAATGCAGCAAAGACTTGAGTTGCGTAGCATCTTTCACCTGAGGATGATCATATTCAATTTTGACTGTGTGCTTTACTCTTTTATTACCTTAGCTTAGTTGAAGATTTAACAACTTCAGTAAGGGTTTTTAGCTAGCCTTATTGGTTCTGGTTGAAGGAGAGAGGAGGACCAAAAGGGATAAGTTTTTTGTAGACATTAGCTGGAGTTATGTAGGTTCTACAGATAAATCTGACATGTGATATATTCATCCACTTTAAAATATGTTTATAATCTTATCACTCTTCTCCATTTTTTCACGTGTCAATTGAGTTGCCTCCCTAGACTAGCGATGACTAGTGAATGAAATACTGTGTTAAGAACTTAGGCATTGCTATTCATCAAAATCACCACATTCATGCACAAGAAAATAACAGAAATAACTAATTTTAAAAGTTTAAAAAGTTTTCATTAAATCTCCGATACATTAGTATCTAGGAATGTTTCTATGATTGTTGTGTATTCTTCTGTGTAATGCTATTAGAAAGCTATTTCCATGCTTTTATGCTTCTGTTCACATTATCTTAAAAATCCTTAATACATTTTTTTTTTTTTACCATTTTGGGAGCTTCTCCAAAATCTCATAACACAAGTGAAAACAAGAATCCTGTCTAGCTTCTACTANTTTTACTGTATTGAAATATTACCTCCCCTCTTCTGGTTCAGTGTGCCAGGGTGGTGAGACCGTGCTAGCAGAAATACAGAGCTTACAGAGAGAAAACCATTCTGAGCTGCCATGCACAGAAGAGAGTGAAGATTTAACAGACTATTAGGCTGAGCATTCATGTTCTTGCCTGCTCTGGCAAGGGTCGTGTCCTGGGCAGGCAGCTGCCGTAGGCAGGGAAGACCCCACAGCTCCCTGGAATGATCCCTCCTTGCTGCTGCCATCATCCCTCGCAGAGACATCAGTGGTGACCCTGCTGAATCAAGCATGGAACCCAGCAAACATGCAGCTCTGCTCAGGTAGCACCCCTGCTGTCTTTTGGCTTTCCTTTGAGATTATGTCATTTTTGACATGGGTTCTTCTCTGTCTTGAATCTTTAATGACAGTCCCCCTCTCAAAACTGGATCTGTTCCTGGGTGACTTGGTCTAGATGATCCTGCTCAGGCAGGGGGGTTGGACTAGATGATCTTCCAGGTCCCTTCCAACCCCTAATATCTATGATTCTATGAAAACTCCTAACCCTGTCCATCATTTTACCTTTGATATATTTCCATACTCTTTCCCACAGCTTTTTTTTGAGATTTGGAATTTTTTCAGAAGTTGAAGCAATTTATACTGCTGAGCCACATGCAAGCTGGTCCTCTCATCACTCAGGACACTGAGCCTCGGGGACAGTGGTTTTGAAGAATATCTTGCAGAGAGAGAAGGTTACAGTGATGACCAGGAACAGAAACACATCCACCCCAGTACAGGTACCCACACATGCATGTTTGTATGTAGGTACAGTAGAAATACAACACTTTCCTTGGTCCTTGTGCAAAGTGGTAGCACCCAGCCTCCACATTAAGAAGGTTTCAGTGCTGCAGGCTTAAGATAGATTTTATCACAATACATCTGCTGGATTGTGTACCACTGCTCTGAGAGAGAATGCCTCCAGCATAGCTGTATCTGGGGAACTCTAAAGTGAAGAAAACACTCTCTAAAAATTCAGCAGATCAGTATCCTGATTTTTCATTTCAGCCAACTGCATTCCTACTGTTGTAACAGTCTTATCCCACTCAGTAGACAACGATTAATATATTTTTAAAAAATATTTTTCATGCTTTAGATGGAATTTCTAATGATTGTAATGCAGCAAAGACTTGAGTTGCGTAGCATCTTTCACCTGAGGATGATCATATTCAATTTTGACTGTGTGCTTTACTCTTTTATTACCTTAGCTTAGTTGAAGATTTAACAACTTCAGTAAGGGTTTTTAGCTAGCCTTATTGGTTCTGGTTGAAGGAGAGAGGAGGACCAAAAGGGATAAGTTTTTTGTAGACATTAGCTGGAGTTATGTAGGTTCTACAGATAAATCTGACATGTGATATATTCATCCACTTTAAAATATGTTTATAATCTTATCACTCTTCTCCATTTTTTCACGTGTCAATTGAGTTGCCTCCCTAGACTAGCGATGACTAGTGAATGAAATACTGTGTTAAGAACTTAGGCATTGCTATTCATCAAAATCACCACATTCATGCACAAGAAAATAACAGAAATAACTAATTTTAAAAGTTTAAAAAGTTTTCATTAAATCTCCGATACATTAGTATCTAGGAATGTTTCTATGATTGTTGTGTATTCTTCTGTGTAATGCTATTAGAAAGCTATTTCCATGCTTTTATGCTTCTGTTCACATTATCTTAAAAATCCTTAATACATTTTTTTTTTTTTACCATTTTGGGAGCTTCTCCAAAATCTCATAACACAAGTGAAAACAAGAATCCTGTCTAGCTTCTACTAGCTAGAAAGGATTTATTCTTCTTACTCTTGCTAAGTATTATCTTTTGAGCCTCTGTGAAGCAAACAGGTGAATAGCTTTCAACTTTTTAAAAACATTTTCCCATCTGGCATATTAGTTAGACCTATGTTCTTTGACAATTTGGGCAGTTTAATATGAAGATGCAGTGTCACAAAACATAAATTAGCTAAAGGACATATCGATAACTTCTACTCACTTTGTAGTACCTCTGGAAGTATGGGTAAATAATTTTCTGTTCTGATTTATTAATTTAAAACATTTAAGTAAAACAATGTCTTCTTTGATCACCTCTAGAGTGGAGCTTTGAAAGATTATATGAACTTAATTGTAAATTGATCCAGCTTCATGACTTTTTCCTTGTAAGAGATATTTTTTCTTGCATATCTGAACTGTTTCTTTAAGATATATACTGTTTCATTTCAAATAATATAAGTAATACCAAGGCAAAATATGTCTGTTATAAATGGAATGAATCTAAGTGAGAATATTCATTGTTTGCCAGCCACAAATCCTTGTGTGAGAATTGAAAAATCTCTATTAATGGGATTCTCACACAGCTTCATTCAAGCACTGTCAACAGAATTTAGTACAGACTTTTGGTATTTTTTTGTACTACAATTCATCTTGTTGCTATACATATTGTATGTATATGTACATAAATAGAGATACATATATAGTATATATTTTGATGATGCTACACATTTTTCACATCTGCATTTTCATATGGTCCCCTTAAGGGATTTTAAAGCAGTTTTTCACAGTTCTAGTGTTCTTCTTTTCCCAGTACTCTAATCTTACCACATACTCACTAATCTACTCCCTTTTTATTGTGCATACATTGCCCAGTGTGATCTCTGCCTTATCAGACATACAATCCTGTAAGGCATAAATAGCATCACACACCAAGGCCACAGAAAGCAGTGGATCATTATTTTTAGCAGTTTATCCAGAATTTCTAGCTTCTACTAGTATTCTAACATGTACTTATATTGTT
Organism: Ceyx cyanopectus; assembly: GCA_013401355.1. Taxonomy (NCBI): domain Eukaryota; kingdom Metazoa; phylum Chordata; class Aves; order Coraciiformes; family Alcedinidae; genus Ceyx; species Ceyx cyanopectus. Next base: position 15,088 of record VYZU01000989.1, on the reverse strand, counting down.
GGTATTTTTACATCATTTTTCATTGCTGTGCAAAAATATGGTGGGTATCTCACAAAAGCAGGCCATTATTTCTGAACCTTAGAATAATTTTGTGATTTTCACTAGCTGAACATGGTCTAGAAAATAAAATACAAATAAGACCTTTTATTTATTTATACAGTTTTGGTGGTGTTTTGGCTTTTTTTTTTTATTAATATGCAAAGATTAGAGTATTTTAGTTTGTCAAAAAAAAGGAAATTTACAAAGTAAAATATCTCGGAAATACATGTAATATAAAAAAATACATGAGATTTTTCAAAGCTAAGAAACTCTGCTATTAATTAATAATTATGTTTTCACATAACTTAGTATGACACTATTTTCAGTTTCATCCTAACTTAGTTGTTGCTTCATTTCAACACATTCAAGTGAAATGTTTTCTACATCTCTTAATATACACATATCATTAGTACATATGTTCAATAAGTCAGAAAACTTTGTGTAAAATAATCCTGTTCTGTATTCATTCCATGCGTATTTATAACCAAAAACTGGAACTGCAAAAAAGGATTTCACAGTGCTGCAAAGGGACACCATGAATTATTTACAGTAAATCAAATTTTATAACCCTCCTCAATCTTTAATAAACTGTATCCTCCTATTTTATTTGATATTTTATCCAGAGACTTAAACCAGTATAAGTCAGGGAGATCTCTTGTATTCCTGAAAGATTTGTAAGAGTACATGAAGAACCAGTTCTTACAGTAGCTTTTGCATTTGATGTAGCTGTAAAACTATTGATATCCCCTAAGCATTTAATATTTAAATGGAAAGGAGCTGGATTTTCTGAAATGTTCAACACTCTGTGCCCCCTTTTATTCTGAGTTAAGACTACTGGAAGTTTTTAGGAAATGTTAAAAACTTTTCTCAATCCCATTCATTGACTCAGCCTTACTGTTTTCACTGTTTATTTACACAGAGACAAATATGCAATAATACCTCAAATGTATGAAAGAGAATGTAAGTCATAGTTGAGGAAGAAGAATCATAGAATGTTTAGGGCTGGAAGGGACCTCCACAGGTCATCTAGTGCAGCCCCCTGCAGGGAGCAGGGACACCCTCAACTAGCCCAGGCTGCTCAGAGCCTTGGCCAACCTCACCTGCAATAGCTCCAGGGATGGGGCCTCAACCACCTCCTGGGGAGCCTGTGCCACTGAGCCACCACCCTCAAGGTCAAGAACTTCTTCCTGATATCTAGTCTAACTTTGAATGTTTGCTCAAAAGTGTTTCTAGAATCATCAAATAATCTTAAAAGAACCCTCTCTCCCCTCAAATGAACACTTAGAAAACAGAACTGTGGAACAATGAATAGAATAGAATAGAATAGAATAGAATAGAATAGAATAGAATAGAATAGAATAGAATAGAATAGAATAGAATAGAATAGAATAGAATAGAATAGAATAGAATAGAATAGAATAGTTCAGCTGGAAGGAACCTACAATAATCACCTAGTCCAACTACCTGGCCACTTGAAGACTGACCAAAATGTAAAGCATGCTAGTAAGGTCATGTCTAGATGTTTCTTTAACATTGACAGGCTTGGAGCATCAACCACCTCTCTAGGAAACTTGCTGCAGTGTTTGACCACACTCTCAGTAAAGAAACTCCTCATGTCCAGCCTAAGCCTCCTGGGTGCAGCTTTGGACCATTTACATACATCCCATCACTGGAGACCAGGGAGCAGAGCTCTCCAACTGCCCTTCCCATGAAGCTGTAGAGAGCAATGAGGTCAGGTCACCCCTCAGGCTCCTTTTCTCCAGACTAGATAGATGTGAAGTCCTTAACCACTCTTCATAGGACATTCCTTCCAGACCTTTCACCAGTTATGCTGCCCTCCTCTGGATGCATGAAAGCATCTTCACAACCCTTTAAAATTATCTTAATATCCAATTCAACATATCACTGCTTTCTGCATTTTACATTGTTCTAGAAGCTTGCTGTGGCCTGTCATCCTCANATTAATGGGATTCTCACACAGCTTCATTCAAGCACTGTCAACAGAATTTAGTACAGACTTTTGGGATTTTTTTGTACTACAATTCATCTTGTTGCTATACATATTGTATGTATATGTACATAAATAGAGATACATATATAGTATATATTTTGATGATGCTACACATTTTTCACATCTGCATTTTCATATGGTCCCCTTAAGGGATTTTAAAGCAGTTTTTCACAGTTCTAGTGTTCTTCTTTTCCCAGTACTCTAATCTTACCACATACTCACTAATCTACTCCCTTTTTATTGTGCATACATTGCCCAGTGTGATCTCTGCCTTATCAGACATACAATCCTGTAAGGCATAAATAGCATCACACACCAAGGCCACAGAAAGCAGTGGATCATTATTTTTAGCAGTTTATCCAGAATTTCTAGCTTCTACTAGTATTCTAACATGTACTTATATTGTTGGTATTTTTACATCATTTTTCATTGCTGTGCAAAAATATGGTGGGTATCTCACAAAAGCAGGCCATTATTTCTGAACCTTAGAATAATTTTGTGATTTTCACTAGCTGAACATGGTCTAGAAAATAAAATACAAATAAGACCTTTTATTTATTTATACAGTTTTGGTGGTGTTTTGGCTTTTTTTTTTTATTAATATGCAAAGATTAGAGTATTTTAGTTTGTCAAAAAAAAGGAAATTTACAAAGTAAAATATCTCGGAAATACATGTAATATAAAAAAATACATGAGATTTTTCAAAGCTAAGAAACTCTGCTATTAATTAATAATTATGTTTTCACATAACTTAGTATGACACTATTTTCAGTTTCATCCTAACTTAGTTGTTGCTTCATTTCAACACATTCAAGTGAAATGTTTTCTACATCTCTTAATATACACATATCATTAGTACATATGTTCAATAAGTCAGAAAACTTTGTGTAAAATAATCCTGTTCTGTATTCATTCCATGCGTATTTATAACCAAAAACTGGAACTGCAAAAAAGGATTTCACAGTGCTGCAAAGGGACACCATGAATTATTTACAGTAAATCAAATTTTATAACCCTCCTCAATCTTTAATAAACTGTATCCTCCTATTTTATTTGATATTTTATCCAGAGACTTAAACCAGTATAAGTCAGGGAGATCTCTTGTATTCCTGAAAGATTTGTAAGAGTACATGAAGAACCAGTTCTTACAGTAGCTTTTGCATTTGATGTAGCTGTAAAACTATTGATATCCCCTAAGCATTTAATATTTAAATGGAAAGGAGCTGGATTTTCTGAAATGTTCAACACTCTGTGCCCCCTTTTATTCTGAGTTAAGACTACTGGAAGTTTTTAGGAAATGTTAAAAACTTTTCTCAATCCCATTCATTGACTCAGCCTTACTGTTTTCACTGTTTATTTACACAGAGACAAATATGCAATAATACCTCAAATGTATGAAAGAGAATGTAAGTCATAGTTGAGGAAGAAGAATCANTCACAGAATCACAGATATTAGGGGCTGGAAGGGACCTAGAAGATCATCTAGTCCAACCCCCCTGCCTGAGCAGGATCACCTAGACCAAGTCGCCCAGGAACAGATCCAGGTGGGTCTTAAGTGTCTCCAGAGATGGAGACTCCACAACCCCCCTGGGCAGCCTGTTCCAGAGCTCTGTCACCCTCACTGAGAAAAAGTTCCTTCTTGTGTTGAATCTAAACCTCTTGTGCTCCAACTTGCACCCATTGTCTCTCATCCTGGAAGTTCCTAACATAAGCAAAGTTTCCAATTCAGAGTTCATAACACTCCCAAACTGCCAGTCCCCAGTCACTGTGCTGCAGAGCATCTCCCAGTCCAGTATGTGGGTATTACTTACCTTACTCCAAAGAATTAGGCCCTCACATCAAAACCCTGTCATCCTACTGTTACAGTCTTTATTTATTTATTTATAATCTTTATTATTATTTTATTTAAAGCATCAACTACAGACACTACATGTAACAATTCTTACTAAGAGTATGTTCATTTTATGTTAGTAAACTTAAGGCCTTAAACTGCAAAGATTTGCTGTCTTGTNAGATACATATATAGTATATATTTTGATGATGCTACACATTTTTCACATCTGCATTTTCATATGGTCCCCTTAAGGGATTTTAAAGCAGTTTTTCACAGTTCTAGTGTTCTTCTTTTCCCAGTACTCTAATCTTACCACATACTCACTAATCTACTCCCTTTTTATTGTGCATACATTGCCCAGTGTGATCTCTGCCTTATCAGACATACAATCCTGTAAGGCATAAATAGCATCACACACCAAGGCCACAGAAAGCAGTGGATCATTATTTTTAGCAGTTTATCCAGAATTTCTAGCTTCTACTAGTATTCTAACATGTACTTATATTGTTGGTATTTTTACATCATTTTTCATTGCTGTGCAAAAATATGGTGGGTATCTCACAAAAGCAGGCCATTATTTCTGAACCTTAGAATAATTTTGTGATTTTCACTAGCTGAACATGGTCTAGAAAATAAAATACAAATAAGACCTTTTATTTATTTATACAGTTTTGGTGGTGTTTTGGCTTTTTTTTTTTATTAATATGCAAAGATTAGAGTATTTTAGTTTGTCAAAAAAAAGGAAATTTACAAAGTAAAATATCTCGGAAATACATGTAATATAAAAAAATACATGAGATTTTTCAAAGCTAAGAAACTCTGCTATTAATTAATAATTATGTTTTCACATAACTTAGTATGACACTATTTTCAGTTTCATCCTAACTTAGTTGTTGCTTCATTTCAACACATTCAAGTGAAATGTTTTCTACATCTCTTAATATACACATATCATTAGTACATATGTTCAATAAGTCAGAAAACTTTGTGTAAAATAATCCTGTTCTGTATTCATTCCATGCGTATTTATAACCAAAAACTGGAACTGCAAAAAAGGATTTCACAGTGCTGCAAAGGGACACCATGAATTATTTACAGTAAATCAAATTTTATAACCCTCCTCAATCTTTAATAAACTGTATCCT
>VYZU01000986.1:0-12889 GCA_013401355.1 Ceyx cyanopectus | reverse complement strand
TTTCTCTGAAGGTTTTTGCCATTCCACAGAAGATATTAACCATCCAATTTAGTAATATCATACAGTAAGAAGTAGAAAATGCACATGACTCTGGGCATCATATTAAAAGTCAGATCTGAATGTCTATTGCACAGTAATGCCATTAACTTCCCAGCAGTAAGAGTACACCTCTGAACCTAAGTTTGACTCACCAGCAATTTCACCAGTTCTGCTACAAGTACATACCCAAACAATAACCCCATCTAACAAAATAAAATACTTGTGTTGAGAGTGGCCTGCCTCTGAGAATAGCTTGGCACTCACCCCAGTTAGCTTTATTACCAGGAATAAACTCTCTGAAAGATAGCTATACATAAAATAGACTCTCAGCTGCTCAAACAGAAGATCAATGGGACTTGTGATAAGAGATTAACTTGGCAATCAGACACCCAGTCCTAGCATCCTTTTAGTGGGTTTCTTTTTAAATTAATAAAACACAGACACTACAGAAAGACCATGTACCATTTCAAATAAACAACATTTAGGTATCATTCATAAAACTCAAATGCAGGAGGTAAATGCAGCTTCTTTCTCCAAATGGAATGTTCCCTATAACAGAAGTTAGAGCCATAATGTTTGAAGGGATTTCACACTTGTGCCTGGACTGCCCGTGGAATAAGTGAACTGCTTCATTTCAGGGTAGTTGGGTTACAAAGCATCTGAAAGGAAGAAGCATTCAAACACTGCTTAGGAAAAAATGGACATGTGGTACACCAGCTCTGAGGCAATAAAAACAGACAAAGCAGAATGAACTACTACACCCAAAACATTTTCTCTGCCCTGAAATTCAGAGCAGAGATACAGCTAAGTCATCAGAAGTTTGATTAAATTCTTCATTTTACTACAAAACCTAAATCAGTAACGTCCCTCCCCCCTCCACTGCCTTCTGAAAGTGTCACTGATACCTATGCAAAATGAGTATATTGAAAATAAAAATCTCACCTGAACAGAGCAAATCACAACATCTACCCCGTTATGTTAGACTGCTGCCAACCTGAATATGCATTTAAAGGACTTTTTGTCTCCATCTGTGTAATGTAAACTGTTATGGGAACCAAAGGGGAGCCACAAGAAGCATTTACTAGCCTTAAACCAGGTAATTTCACCTCATAAGAGCAGCAAGAATCAAAAAGTAAATCTATCAGAGGCAGTATTTGCTGTGCTGCTCCTAAGGTGATTTAAATTCTGCACTGAGAATGTGTCAAAAGCAATTTTACCAAATCAATTGTTTAAAGTGAGGCTTTATTTTTAAAGGCAGTCATGTACTTCTGTCCTCAGCTCCTTGAATAAGCACAGCTGTATTTGCTAATCCTTCCAGAGCACCTAAATCCCTAGAATGTAAGCTCAGCTACAAAAGGGAAGGTTAACAGTTTGGCTGCAGCACCAAAAGAAATCACATCACATGCACAGAAGCACAACGGGCAAGACCCTGCTGCCCTTCCTGGGGGGAGAAGCAGACAAACCAAGCAAGGGAAACCCCCAAGGGTGAAGTGGGAAAGAGAAAACCAATTCCTCTGCGAATCACTGGGGGCCACAGGAAAATGATCTTGTGGCATGTGAAGCATGCAGGCTTTGGCCAAAGAGAGAAAGGAAGTAGCAGCCTCTACTAATAATGGAAGAGGTGCAGGGAGAGTATCGTGCAGCTTAGGAGGCAAAACATAGTTTGGTTTGTTTCTCTGGGGACAGGCAAAGTTGTGAAGCAGAAATCAGGAAGAGGGGGGATAAAAAAAAAGTAATCTCAAAGAAAAAGTGAAGGGGCTCTGCTCAGTGCAGGGAGGCTGCACTATATGACCCTTGGAGGTCCCTTTTGGCCCTAAATATTCTATGATTATTCTATGAACATCGTTTATNAACCAATACAGTTGTGCTCTGTGAAATAAAATTATTTTACCTTAGACATAATAGAATTGAATGCACTTAATGCTAATATTCTAGCCTGGAAGGGGTTTGGGTTGTTTTTTTTGTGTTTTGGATTTCTCTGAAGGTTTTTGCCATTCCACAGAAGATATTAACCATCCAATTTAGTAATATCATACAGTAAGAAGTAGAAAATGCACATGACTCTGGGCATCATATTAAAAGTCAGATCTGAATGTCTATTGCACAGTAATGCCATTAACTTCCCAGCAGTAAGAGTACACCTCTGAACCTAAGTTTGACTCACCAGCAATTTCACCAGTTCTGCTACAAGTACATACCCAAACAATAACCCCATCTAACAAAATAAAATACTTGTGTTGAGAGTGGCCTGCCTCTGAGAATAGCTTGGCACTCACCCCAGTTAGCTTTATTACCAGGAATAAACTCTCTGAAAGATAGCTATACATAAAATAGACTCTCAGCTGCTCAAACAGAAGATCAATGGGACTTGTGATAAGAGATTAACTTGGCAATCAGACACCCAGTCCTAGCATCCTTTTAGTGGGTTTCTTTTTAAATTAATAAAACACAGACACTACAGAAAGACCATGTACCATTTCAAATAAACAACATTTAGGTATCATTCATAAAACTCAAATGCAGGAGGTAAATGCAGCTTCTTTCTCCAAATGGAATGTTCCCTATAACAGAAGTTAGAGCCATAATGTTTGAAGGGATTTCACACTTGTGCCTGGACTGCCCGTGGAATAAGTGAACTGCTTCATTTCAGGGTAGTTGGGTTACAAAGCATCTGAAAGGAAGAAGCATTCAAACACTGCTTAGGAAAAAATGGACATGTGGTACACCAGCTCTGAGGCAATAAAAACAGACAAAGCAGAATGAACTACTACACCCAAAACATTTTCTCTGCCCTGAAATTCAGAGCAGAGATACAGCTAAGTCATCAGAAGTTTGATTAAATTCTTCATTTTACTACAAAACCTAAATCAGTAACGTCCCTCCCCCCTCCACTGCCTTCTGAAAGTGTCACTGATACCTATGCAAAATGAGTATATTGAAAATAAAAATCTCACCTGAACAGAGCAAATCACAACATCTACCCCGTTATGTTAGACTGCTGCCAACCTGAATATGCATTTAAAGGACTTTTTGTCTCCATCTGTGTAATGTAAACTGTTATGGGAACCAAAGGGGAGCCACAAGAAGCATTTACTAGCCTTAAACCAGGTAATTTCACCTCATAAGAGCAGCAAGAATCAAAAAGTAAATCTATCAGAGGCAGTATTTGCTGTGCTGCTCCTAAGGTGATTTAAATTCTGCACTGAGAATGTGTCAAAAGCAATTTTACCAAATCAATTGTTTAAAGTGAGGCTTTATTTTTAAAGGCAGTCATGTACTTCTGTCCTCAGCTCCTTGAATAAGCACAGCTGTATTTGCTAATCCTTCCAGAGCACCTAAATCCCTAGAATGTAAGCTCAGCTACAAAAGGGAAGGTTAACAGTTTGGCTGCAGCACCAAAAGAAATCACATCACATGCACAGAAGCACAACGGGCAAGACCCTGCTGCCCTTCCTGGGGGGAGAAGCAGACAAACCAAGCAAGGGAAACCCCCAAGGGTGAAGTGGGAAAGAGAAAACCAATTCCTCTGCGAATCACTGGGGGCCACAGGAAAATGATCTTGTGGCATGTGAAGCATGCAGGCTTTGGCCAAAGAGAGAAAGGAAGTAGCAGCCTCTACTAATAATGGAAGAGGTGCAGGGAGAGTATCGTGCAGCTTAGGAGGCAAAACATAGTTTGGTTTGTTTCTCTGGGGACAGGCAAAGTTGTGAAGCAGAAATCAGGAAGAGGGGGGATAAAAAAAAAGTAATCTCAAAGAAAAAGTGAAGGGGCTCTGCTCAGTGCAGGGAGGCTGCACTATATGACCCTTGGAGGTCCCTTTTGGCCCTAAATATTCTATGATTATTCTATGAACATCGTTTATCTATAGGCAATATATTCTTTTCCATGTTCCTGTCTGTAAGGCACCCATTGAATCTTCAGTCCCCTAGTAGCTGCATGAACAAATCCAAGGCTTTCCATTACATGTGAAATAGCAAACAGTAAGACTAGGCATGCAGCTGCCATCAGCATCACCCAGCTTTAAACAAACCCCATCCTGGCAAGCAGGCTTGGCAGGCAGCTGTCCCCTCTCCCCTCACTTCTCCCACTGCTCATTCCTGGTCCTTCTTGCCCACCTCTGCCTGCCCTACTGCCAGATATGCCAAATAACCTGCCTTACAGTGACTGTGCTCCACAGAAGATCTGCTTCATAAATATAAATAAGTGTTTAATAAATAAGAAGAGTTGTTTAATAAATAAGAAGAGTTTAATAAGAAGGAAAGAGTTTAATAAGAAGGAAAGAGTTTAATAAGAAGGAAAGAGTTTAATAAGAAGGAAAGAGTTTANAGCTGTTAAGGTACCAAGGGGAATAAGAACAAAGCTTCAACTGACAGAAGGTGATCAGAGTCAGCTTCCACAGCCCAGGGAGGTAACTAGCAGACTCCTGCTGTTCTGCTATTCCTCATTGCCTTGGAAGAAAGTAGCACTGGGATGAATGTTGATGACCACTACTGAAGAGAGAAAGATGAGAGCTAACTGAAGAGCTAAAAAATAGCCTTGGAGTGTTGATTGGTGGGGTAATAAAAGCAGATGAGATTCAGTATAGATAAATGTGGAGAGATGTACATAGGAATTCTAATTTTCATAAGAAGAAAAGAGTTTAATAGACAAGTAAGAGTTTAATAAATAAGAGTTTAATAAACAAATAAAGGTTTAATAAACAAGAGGAGTTCAATAAACAAATAAGAGGTTAATAAACAAGTAAGACTTCAAGAAACAAATAAATAAATAAGAGTTCAAGTTGGAAAGGCTTAACTTTTTCTTCTCCAATGAGATCTACAGGTGTAGGGATGAGGCTGCAGAACTGACCAAGAGCCCTGGATTCCACACACAGAACACAGGGCACAGAGAATCATAGAATAATGTCTCCTCTGGATCACATCTCCTCACTTCCCAGCCCTGCTTTTGAAAACTGCAGCTCTACTGTAAATGGCAATACTGGGAGGTATCAATTTCTAACGGAGAAGTTATTAAGCCAATAATCTGGAGTCTTGCAGTATTGCATCTCCAGTAAAGTAGGCTCTCTTTCAAAAGAGAAATCAGAAAACTTTAAAGGCATGCTGGTTAATACAACTACTATTAAAAAAAATAAAATTCAAAAACAAGCTTTAAAACATAAGTTCTCTTACATTTCTATTACCAAGTTTTAGCCTCATATTTGGAGTACTTTCTGGATCCCTAAAACTCCCAAATCAATCTTTATCACACTAACAGACCTTTAAAGAGCACTTGTCAGCATGAAGGAAACAGCTAAAATATCCTGATTCACCATCTGGTTTTTATACTCAACATGTCTCAAGAGCAGTAAGGCTCATAGGACAAGGAAAAAATTTTATTAAATCAGAAGATACAGCTGAGGGTAGATGGGGGGGGGGAAATAATCTACACATTTTTGTCAGAATATAAAAGTCATGAAAGCCCCTCCAACTCAAACTCTACCACATGAAACAGCAACTGTTAGGATCCCAAAGCTCTTCCAGTAAGTCTTGAAAAGTCTTTTTGTATATAAAGAAAAAATTAGGCTTTGATTAGGGAAGTTTATATTGGGATATATTCTACTGTATGTGTTGTAGGTCTTAAAAACAACAACTCCTGCTGTTTCTCAGACCCATCAGGTTTACAGCAGTTGGATGCCTACCCACATTGTGGAAGAAATTGAAGTGTGACCTACATCCTAGCCAGTTTTAAATGAAGTCCATCTGATGGTGTTCACATGCAAACCAGTTCCTCCTCCTGGGAATCAGTCACCTTTGTTGCCAAGATTCCTGTCCTTCTGGCAGGGATGAAGGACAAATGAAATCCTTCAGCTATGTATGCAAAAGCAGAATATTTGAACACAAAAAAAGCAAGAAATTGAAGGCATTTATAGTTGAGAAGAACTTGGCCTACACAATTCTCCAAAATCTTGAAATCAGCAACAGAAAACATGTATTTAGCATTGTAAGACTGGCCCATGATACTGTGTGGACTGCCAGAAGCTCTCTCCATGAGACACAAAGATTTTTAAGAGATCCCAAAGCTGCTATTAGAGGGAGATTACAAACTCTCTTCATGAGCAGGAGGGTGGCTTGTATCAATGCTACAAGAGGAGCCAGGAAAAATGAAACTAAGGATTCCAATGCTTGTCCTCCCAGAGAACTACTATCTAAACTCATCACAGGATTACAGGATGTCAGACACTAGAAGGGACTATGGAGATCTTTGAGTCCAACCCCTTGCCAGAGCAGGACTGTGTAATAAATAATAAATATAATGTAATATAATAAATATAATGTAATATAATATNGTTGGACCTGGGTGAGCTTTAAGGTCCCACCCCTGATAATTCCATTTCATCAAGGAGAATTTCCAAAATAATTTCTAGTAGCTTTTAGTTTCTGTTACAGAACCAACAATGAACTGGTGCCCAGTTAATAACCCTGCACACCCCACCAGGTCCCAGCAACAGAACACCATCATTCCCCAGTCCATGGTGCTGCTCACGGACAACACACTCCATCAATTCTGGAGCAGCAAAGCTGGGAATGGCCCCAGAGGCAAAGAGGGAGGCTGGGAAAGCTCTGCTCCAGGGCCAGCTCTTACCTGGGAGAGCCCAGGGGACGAGGCATGTCCCGGAGGCGTCGCAGCGAGATTTGGGTGTCCCTTATTTAGCTCATGGGCAGGGTAAGGGGCTGGGGCAGGAGGACCAGGTTGTCTTGCTACTTGTGTTACCTGTGTGGAGATAAACTGTTAGTAAAACACAGTATTAGTAAAGCAGTCTGTAGAGAGCCTGGAATCTTTTCACAAAGCAGCTGGAAGCATCTTTTCATATATTAATATATAAATATATATATATAAAATATAGTACAGGTCACACAGGAACACATCCAGGGGGTCTTGAAAATCTCCAGAGAAGGAGACTCTACAACCTCAATTAGTAAGCAGCCAGGCCCTCTGTAGTTTGCTTTTCCTTCCCAAACAGAGGTTTATTCCATGAGAACCATAAAGGTCTATACATCAGAGGAGCAGGAGCCAACACTCCATGTTCAAACCCTGGCTTTAACCACATGTCCTTTCCAACCCTGTAGTATTACTTTTCCTTGGTGCCCTATTATTTCTTTAATTACTCTGTGCTCCACTATTAAGAGATTACTCAACATAAAGCCATCTCATTCATCTCCTGCCCACTTTGTTCCTCTCATCACTACTCCTTCTCTTCCTTCCAATCTCATTTTTTCCATTCTCAACAGTTCATTCATCAATCTTGTTCCATGGCAGTTTACCACATTACTCACCATACCTTTAAACTATCTTCTGATGATGGAACCTGAACCAATACTCGAGAAATTAAGGTATTAAAAATAGCAAATATTGCAAAGGACATGTGCAAAAAGCATGGTATCCTCTCCAGTCACTGCTGGCCTTATTACAGCAACCTTCAGGACTTGAGCCTAACTGAAAAGTCCTAAAGATTTAATGGGACACAGAATCTAGTCAGACATCTGACAAGAACTGTGTGAAGGATTGCATGGAATGTAGAAGATTAAGTACCTATTGATTCTTGTGACATAAAGAAGGGTGAGGAAGCTTCAGAGCCAGAAGATGGGAGAAAGCAAGCAGGAAAGAGGACTGGAAAACATCTGCTGATGTCTCCCAACACCCATATCCTAGCCTTGTCCCCGACTTGGATGGAGGCCTGTTCTGGAACGCCAAAAAAACCCAAACAAACAAAAAAACCCCAAAAAAACCTGAACCAACCAAACCAAAACCAAACCAATACTGACCAATAATTGAAAAATTAAGCCAATAATTAATTCATTGTGTGAATTAATCAGCTTTTCAAAATTATTATGTATTTATGGAAGAGGTGTGCCCTCAACCCACTCAGAGCTCAGTGGTGGCAGGTACTGGGCTAACACACTATTTTTATTACTGCTTATTATTGTGTATGCCAGATCCTGGCTCATGTGAAGCTGTGCCAGTGACAGAGTTTCTTTTGCAGCAGAGTCTCAGAAGATTTCAAGAACATTTTTATGAATGAGAATTGTTTTATAATGTAAAACCACATATATTCATGGGAGTATGTGTTTGCCACCAGCTTACCAAAGACTAAAATACTGTGACCTATAGAAAAGATGTTCCAGCAGCATATTAGCATACAGACCAGAAAACATCATGTATTCCAGACATTCAACACCAGTCTTAAAACTTCAAAATACTTTTGAAAAACTATGGAGAAAGAAAATCTAATTAAGAAAGGTGGATAAAAGGAAATAAAAAACTGAGCCAAACTGGGTCTCTGTATGGTGGCAGTGGGTGTTAACTTGGAGAAGTGAAATCCTGCCCCTTCCCCAGCCAGAGCTCCTCTGCCAGGCACTCTGCTCTGCAGCAAGCCCAGGGTGATCCACTGGGAGCAGGCAGCCTTAGCTTGCTGCCTGCTGTGGTGGGTGTGGTGTGTGGCTATATTAGTGCACACATAGAACACCACTGCATAAATTGGACTTTGCAAGAGTTAGTTCAAAGAGGACTTCTCTGTCAACATCTAGGTTTCTATTTACTTTTGAATCTTTATGATCATGTAAGCTACATGAGCATGCACATTGGCATGCATAGAATTTGAAAACCTCAGTTTTACTCCATTTTAATAACAAGGCTACATTTCCTGGGAAAAAAAAAAAAGCACAAATTCAGCATTGTTCTAAACAAATAACCATTTCTGTCTGAATTATGCAGAACCAAATGGCTAAAATAAGTGTGAAATTAAGTGTAACTGAAATTTCCATACCCTGGAGGGATATCACTTGTGTTCAGAGGTGATACACTATTTTTAGGACGATGACATGCACTGCATTACTTCTGGCACACTTTGATTGAATTTGCAGAGTTAAACACTTGCTGCTCACATCCAGTACAACTGCTACTCTAAAGACTCAGCAGTGCTATGAGCCAGATCCCTCAAGGTTTTTGTTTGAGAAAAGCTTCTGTGAAGTTTCAGCATGGAATCTCCATAATCTTCAATTTTCATTCGGTAGGAGAAAAATCACCTCTCTTTTAATCTCTAGTTACATGCCTCTATTATGACCTATTCTAAACATATCTCCTGGCATAGCAAATGGAATTTCACTAAATGCATAGATAGATATTGGACACCTTGTTTCCACTTTGAGCTCAGTATGGAAGGTAACACTTACCCCTAGTAGTATGACATTAAATCTAGAGTAAGTTTTGTATTTCCATTCCACATTTTACTTCCTCACACCCCATCTACCCTTCTCCCAGAGAACAGCAGAGGTCTATGCCTCTTGCTCAGGAGCCTATTCCGACAGCTGAGCCACAGGAGGGTGCAGCACTGCACAGATGCAAGTGGAACAGAGTGAGTAAAGAACCTGCCAGCTAATGGAAAATCCACTTTAGATCAGGCTGTTTTCTTAAAGAAACCCAGAGAAACAAACAAACAGAAACCCCTTGGCACTCAAAGCAGCTATTCAAAGAAACCTGTTCCCTAAAAAAACTTGAGTACCAAAGAACTACATATACTTCTAGTCCCAAAATATTAAAATATATCCAATTTGGTAAATGATTCCTTGAAAAGCTATCAACTTAATGACGAATTTTAATTTTCAGATAAGTGTAGCAGATTTTAGTCACTAAGTATATGACTTATGCTGCTGATACTGCTTAAATTTTGAAGGGAGAAAAAAAACCCCACAAACATACTTACCACAGTGGGGTTTCCACTGCTGATCAACTGGCTGACTTCATGAAAAATGCTTTTGCAGTCGATGGATTTGTCCAATGATCCCCTTTTCACTATCACTGCTACTGCCAATAGAATCTGCTCCCGAACATACTTTTGAAGGCTGTAAAAAACATTGCAAAAAGAAAGTTGCAAATAGCTCTAAATATTGATCTTTAAAAAAAAAAATAAACGTTTCTTTTTCAAGTATTTCATGTGCATTTATGAAGAAAATCCAACAACTCTACATGAGTCAACTAAGTGTTAAGAATGGAAGACAAACTGCTGTTGTGATGTTTCTCCTAAACCTCTTGTGCTCCAACTTGCTCCCATTGCCTCTTGTCCTGTCACTGGATGACACCGAGCAGAGTTTGGCTCCATCCTCTCTACACTCACCCTGAACATATTGATAGACACTGATGAGCTCCCCCCTCAGTCTCCTCTTCTCCAGGCTAAAGAGCCCCAGCTCTCTCAGCCTCTCCTCAGCAGGGAGATGCTCCACTCCCTTCAGCATCTTGGTGGCCCTGCTCTAGACTCTCTCCAGTAGTTCTTTGTCTTTCTTGAACTGGGGTGCCCAAAACTGGACACAGTACTCGAGGTGGGGTCTCACCAGTGCAGAGTACAGGGGGAGAAGAACCTCCCTTGCCCTGCTGGCCACACTTCTCCTAATGCCCCCAGGATGCCATTGGCCTTCTTGGCCATGAGGGCACATTGTTGGCTCATGGTCATCCCCCTGTCCACCAGGACCCCCAGGTCTCTTTCTCCAGAGCTGCTCTCTAACAGCTCAGCCCCCAGCCTGTATTGATCCATGGGGTTCTTCCTCCCCAGATGAAGGACTCTACACTTGCTCTTGTTAAATTACATTACATTTCTCCCTGCCCAGCTCTCCAGCCTGTCCGGGTCTCTCTGGATGGCAGCACAGCCTGCTGCTGTGTCAGCCACTCCTCCCAGTTTGGTGTCATCAGCAAACTTGCTGATTCTTCCACCACCTCCCTGAGAAACAAATGGCAAACCCAGACTTCACACAGAATCCTACACGTTCAGAGGTATTTTTTTCTATACTTACTTAGGCCTTTGTAAGACATAAGTTAGAAGGAATGTTCGCAGTGACTCAATGCTACTTTTTTCCAAAAGAATCCATTCTCTGACAACTGCTTCCATTATGGCTGTAGCAGCTTGAAAAAGGACATAGTCTACTTTGCTAGTTTCTGTGGGGAAAAATAAAGGCAAAATGAGTATCAGAAGACACCCACACATTTAGTTTTTAATTATTTCCAACAACAACAACAAAAGGAATTTACTACTATTTATTATTAAATGGATTTTTGTTGCTATGAAAACATACACCAAATTTACAACTCTGAAGGTAGAAAAAATAATCAATAACCCAATTATCAAATTGTCCAAAAATTATTCAAGTCAGTGACTCAGGAAAAAAAGTTGGCTGCACAAGACTAGGCCAAAGATCAGGAATAAGAATGCTAAGATAACCATGGAACAAAATAAAATAAAGATGAGAGATTTAGTCCCAATACATCATGATTTATTTGTCAGGCATGCCAATACTGAAGACCCCTTTATCATTTGGGTGCTTGCTTTTTTTATGTATGTATTTTATGTATTATATGGATGATAAGAAGTCAGTCCACTCACACCTAAAGATAATTATTAAAGTAAAAGTTTTACAGAGTGGTGTATTTAAGGTTTTCTATATCATGTTCAAGCTTCTATATCTTGAGGTAATAAAAATATAACTTCTGATCACAGTGTAGGAATCATTAGTCCTTATTATCTGTTTTGTATGTAGATGCATTAAAAAACTATAAAAGATGTTATGGAAAAAGGTAATGGATTGAGGTGAAGTTTATTTAAATTTAAAGAGATATTTCAACATCTGAATTTATATGATTATAGAAAGTTACAGAGTTTTGTTTCTTGTTGGTTTTGTTTTTTTCCTTTTTCTTTGCTTTAACAAACTTTAACTTGGAAATAGCATATAGTATATCAGTAGCCAGTTTTCAGTGTATTTTAATCAGGCTCTAAGCCCTGCAAAGGTAATCATGCTTAAATCAAAATAAATCACCTTTAAATCTACTTAGCTTAATTTGGAAAACTAAATAACTACTTAAAAGATTAATATGTATGTCTACCACACACATAAAAATAAGCTATATTCCTGCATGGGAATTTTGACATTTGTTAAATTCTGGGTCTTTGTGTCACTGTACAACATTCACACAAGAAGAGAATGCTATAAAAAAAAAAAAAGAAGAGGATGGAATTACCCCTTTGCATCAAGCACCACAGATGGAAAACTGCAATCAGCAACAGCACAGCTCAACAGCACTCAGTGTAAGCTTGTAACTAGTCTGTCTTGATTTTTTTTCCTGTTTGTTTGGTTTTTTTTAAAGCCATCTACTCTGATCCTCTGGTTCCTGCCCATCCTTACCTGCACATATCCCTTCAAGTACACTTCAGCTCTTCTGTTCTTCATCATGAGCAGCTTGTTAACCTCCCCAGTTCCTGATTTTGTGATCCCAGCCTCTCACTTCTCAACTCTCAAGTCTTAACTAGCTGTTCTTTCTGTCCAGACTGTACA
Source organism: Ceyx cyanopectus (assembly GCA_013401355.1). NCBI lineage: Eukaryota > Metazoa > Chordata > Aves > Coraciiformes > Alcedinidae > Ceyx > Ceyx cyanopectus. Next base: position 497 of record VYZU01000986.1, on the reverse strand, counting down.
AACACTCAAGGAGCACAATGTTTTGGGAAAAGTCTCTCAGTTCCAGGTCTCAGCATCACAACTCCCTACACTGCCAGGAAAAACCCTCCCCAGGAGGAAACATACTGGCTTCTCAATGGTGGTAGCATATGAACAGTTGAAGGATGTAATATTTCTATCACATTCCTTCCAACCAGCTCCATTTAAGAAGAAAAAAAAACCAAACCAACAAACTAAAAACATCTGCAGTGGCAGTTCATTGAATTCCCTTATTTGAGAAGAAGATCCAGTGATTTAATGAATTTTCATTATTAATTTCTGATTAGTGAGGAATATGTCACTCATAAGAGAGCAAAATGATCTGGCAGCAAAGTTACTTAAGTATGTTCTTTTGCCCACTTAAAATTCTCTACAAATCAATATGAAAATAAAAAGCATAAATTTTTCTGACCCACAAAGCAAAGTGTGACTGCAGTCTTCAGGACCAGGTGAAGTACTAATATAATATAATAACATAA
>VYZU01000984.1:70897-82602 GCA_013401355.1 Ceyx cyanopectus | reverse complement strand
TTCTTCCTGGCCTCCCTTCTGGTTTTTTTTTCAGGACTTTATTAACTCTGGCTTTTCCAGTTTGCTGGGGGTTTTTTTTTGAGGAATACAATATTTTCTATTACAAGAGCAGGAACTGCAGACTGGGACAGTCACACTTAACAGAATTATCTGGTAATTACAAGTCACCAAGCAACTACAAGTTCACCACAGCACAAAAATCAACATCTTAAGTCACCAACACACTGGTTGTCCAAACACCAAATTGGGATCAAAATTACCCCTTCTTTACAGGGGACCACCTAAAATGAGTAAGAGCAGTAGCTCCAGAACACAGTAAAATCAGTTTAGGAAGTTTCTGTTTTAATGGCTTTCCTTTTCCTCCTCTCACCACTCATTCTTCCCTTTGCCCTAGAGTTCACTGTCTAAGTGTTAAAAGACATTTCTGAATCTCTAGAAGTTTTACTACCTACATTTTCAAGGATTTCTCAGAAGGCTCAAAATAGCAGGATGGCTTTACCCACACTTTGATGAAAGAGTTTACCCATATCCTACACAAGATGGTAACTGTTACCTACAGAAAAAGCATGGAAATCTGCAGAGGGAAGACTCCCATTCAGCAACACAGAGTGTTTTGCTGGACAAGAACACAGAAGAGCCAGTGTCTGTCACTAGGCCAGGACTGATACATCAACATTTTCCCCCCTTTGCTTTTTCCTCCACAGTCAGTTGGAGATACAGACAGAGGTTAGGAAAGAGGCAACAACAGCTACAACCCAGAAATTGCCACCACTCTTCACCAGGCCCACATGTAAAGTTGTGCTATTTGCTCTGCCATAAGCAACAGTGCCCCAGACCCTGTTGTACCAACTGGTTGTAACTCAGTCTCTGAACCTCCTTGTTCAGAATACTATTTCTACTGCTTTGCTCACTTAAAACACCCAATCTGAAAAGATGATCCGTGGCATAACAAGGTTGTAGCTCTCAGATGAATACAAGTAAGTCAGTGCACTCCAGATTGTTTCTGCCCACTCATTTAAAAGCAGAACTCAATAAGTTCACCTGGGCACACTAGAGGAGATACCCATGTAATAAATTTAGTCCCCACAAAACCAATATGGAGCTCCAAATCACAGAAACAGACAAGCAGAATTTTTTTGAGTAAGGCAGCCAATAGGTATAGAGAGATAAGATGGAACAGCTACCATGAAAGTACAGATAGATTTTAGAAGAGGTAAGCCTCCCAGGTGCAAAAGCCTGGAAGAATAACCTAGGCACAATATTAAACAAGTTATAGCATGCAAAACATATATATGCAAGATGCTGTACCAGCCTGGCCACAATAAACTACTGGCTAAAACCAGGAAGACAGGAAGAACCTCTAACAGTTTTAGACATCATGTTGTTCCTGAACTTCCATACAGTCTTAAAACTACTAGCCAGGTAGGGCTTTTTTTATACCAAAGCTAATACTGACCCTGTATTTCCATGACCTGGTTTCCCTTAGCTTCATGCACCTGTGTCTACGAATCCTACCAAAAGCAAAATCCAGTTTACTCAACAGATGCAACAAAAAGCATTCTCATGAAGACACAAGGAAAGCAGCAAACCCGTGGGAATACTGAAAGCACTAAATGCAAAGCTAGAAAAGACACTAATTCAACATATGGGATGGTAAGTGCTCACCACTGAAAGATGACCCTAACTCAGGCACTGAGTATCATATGTCATGGTTATTAATGCAAGATGCTAGCAGGAATTGCTCATAGTCTCTGACACAAACAGATCAATATGTTCTTAAATTTGCATGCCAAGAAAGTTACTTCTCTCAGCTACTAAAATTAAAATATGGCCTTAAAACAATTAGAAGTCACAGTCTTCTAATGTTGAGCAGTTAGTCATGAACCAACTACAAACGCTCAGCAGGTATCTGCAAACTTTATGTTTAACAGCAACTACCAGGTCAGTGAGCAAATGGGGTTTCACACCACAATTCAGAGCTAGGACCCAAGTTCTGAGCGTATAATCCCTCAGTAACTTAAATGCACTTACATCAGAATTACTACAAGTGATGTCTTCCCCACCAGTAATCACAAGCTTTACCCTCTTCCCTGCACTGAAAGTTTTGCACAAACCAGCAAGTGAGCACAAAACCACTATCAGAAAAAAAAAGTTATTAGTTCACTTTTGGATCAGGTCTCCAAACCAATTCCCCACTTGTTAAATGACAGAAAACTAGTCACTTCTATACCAAGATAAACCACCAAAACCACCTGTTGTCCCTAGATACCATGCTGCCTGCCCCCTTCTTTCTTTTTTGACTTCTTTATAGTTTTCAACTTAATTTGATCTTCTCTTACAGTTCAAATGCACAAGGAGACAGAACCAATTCCCACCAGTAATACCAGTTTATGCTTGTAACATAAAAAATATCACTTTACACTACTCTAAAAAGATGCATCTCTATGATTTAGGTCACAGTGGTCATGTTTTACTAATTTTTTTTTCCTGTGGCAATTCACAACAAGCAATTCACAGATTCACAGATATTAGGGGTTGGAAGGGACCTAGAAGATCATCTAGTCCAACCCCCTTCTATCAACTTCTTAATTTACTCATAAAAAGAGAACAAGTGACTTGGCAGTAGCTCATTAAATCTTCTAGATACACTTAGAACCAATGGACATGCAGAGCACCAACAGAAATGTCAGACATGAGGCAAAGAACAAAATCTCTGCTCTGCTCATATAAACCCTCATAACATTGTCACATGACACTTGACCAGCACTGCTCACTCTTTCTGATCCAGGAAAGGAGGACTTGGGAACTACATTTAAAGTTGATTCCCATCAACATTCCCACTACTACCCCTATCCAACACCACTGAAAACATGATTTTGTTTCCTTTAACACTGAAACTGTTCAGCTGTATACTGTTAGGTCCAGCACATCACCCTCTGTTGACTAGTTTCACATTAGCCCACCTATTCATTTTTCTTTTCTGGAATGAGAAGCCAACAGTTACACCCCAGCAGGTGGCAAGATCAGTAAAATCCACTGGGAGTTCAAAACACTCACAAACTCACCATCAAGTTTTTTTTCTCCAGTGCCATCCATGCATGGAAAGAATCCTTCATCTCATGCACAACATTTCTTCCCCCCCCCACACATACACACTACATGGGAGCATGAGAAAAGTGCTGCCACAACTCGGGCGGGCCTAGCCCACTAACTTCATAGCCAATTCTGTGTAAAATCCAGTTTGCTGAGCTTGCAGACCTGAGTCCTTCCATTGCAACATGGGTACTTTATTTCAAAAGTCAGATTTTCACACTGACAGATTTGAATTAGTTGAAGGCACTTTAAGGTTAAGAAAGAGGCCTAAGAACAGTTGAAAGGAAAAGGAAATGCAGACTGGAAGGGCAGCAACGCCCTCGATCTGTGCTTATCTCCAGCCACACAGGAACTGAACAGCCCCTGATCTGGCAACACAGAGCCAGCCATCCTTCCAGCAGATGCTGAGGTGGCAGAGTCTTAAGCTTTACAAACAGATAAGGTGGCTATATATAGAAAGTTTGAATTCTAGGTATCCCATACTACCAAAACAAACAAACACTGAAGTTGTAGTTAGTAAGTCAAATCACTTTATGTCTTATTAGTCCTCATAAAGCTAGAAGCATTGGATCAGTTTATATACTGATAAGCACAAGTGTTGTTTCTGCTTGAGGGTAGGAAGGATCCCTCTGCAGCTGGATCTGGACAGGCTGGAGCGATGGGCTTAGGTCAATTGTATGAGGTTTAACAAAGCCAAGTGCCAGGTCTTGCACTTTGGTCACAACAACCCCCAGCAATGCTACAGGCTTGGGGAGGAGTGGCTGGAAAGCTGCTTGGCGGAAAAGGACCTGGGGGTGTTGGTCGATAGCCGGCTGAACATGAGCCAGCAGTGTGCCCAGGTGGCCAAGAAGGCCAACAGCATCCTGGCCTGGATCAGAAATACCGTGACCAGCAGACGTAGGAAGGTGATCGTGCCCCTGTACTCGGCACTTGTGAGACCGCACATTGAGTACTGTGTCCAGTTTTGGTCACCATAGTACAAGAAGGACATTGAGGTGCTGGAGCAGATGCAGAGAAGGGCAACGAAGCTGTGAATGGGGCTGGAAAACATGGCCTATGAAGAGTGGCCGAGAGAACTGGGCTTGTTTAGTCTAGAGAAGAGGAGACTGAGAGGAGACCTTATTGTCCCCTACAACTACTTAAAAGGAGGTTGTAGCGAGGCTGGTGTTGGTCTCTTCTCTCCAATTAGTAATGATAGGATGAGGAGAAATGGCCTCAAGTTGCATCAGGGGAGTTTTAGATTGGATATTAGGAAGAAATACTACTGAGAGGGTAGTTAGGCGCTGGTACAGGCTGCCCAGGGAGGTGGTGGAGTCACCATCCCTGGAGGTGTTTAGAAAACGAATAGAATCATAGAATCATAGATATTAGGGGTTGGAAGGGACCTAGAAGATCATCTAGTCCAACCCCCCTGCCTGAGCACGATCACCTAGACCAAGTCACCCAGGAACAGATCCAGGCGGCTCTTAAGTGTCTCCAGAGATGGAGACTCCACAACCCCCCTGGGCAGCCTGTTCCAGAGCTCTGTCACCCTCACTGTGAAAAAGTTCTTTCTTGTGTTGACCCTAAACCTCCTGTGCTCCAACTTGCACCCATTGCCTCTCGTCCTGTCATTGGATGACATNAGTGCAAGGGTGCATTGTTGGCTCATGGGCATCCCCCTGTCCACCAGGACCCCCAGGTCTCTTTCTCCAGAGCTGCTCTCTAATACATCAGCCCCCACCCTGTACTGATACATGGAGCTGTTCTTCCCCAGATGCAGCACCTTACACTTGCTCTTATTAAATCTCATTCAATTTCTCCCTGCCCAGCTCTCCAGTCTGTCCAGGTCTCTCTGGATGGCAGCACAGCCTGCTGCTGTGTCAGCCACTCCGCTTGAGGATATGGTGAAGTGGTTAGAGAAATGCTAGGACAAAGGTTGGACTTGAGGACCCTGGAGGTCCTTTCCAACCATAATGATTCTGTGATAGTGCATATGGTCTAGCAACCACTTTTAGAAACACATACAGAAAACTTTAATCTCTAAAATTATTATACATAAATAAATAAGAAAATAAATAACACGTTAAAGCTAAATTCTGCTTAATAAAAATAAAACAAAATACATTTGTCAGCTTATTAACCAATGTAGAACCAACTACAGCAAAACAGAACAGATGAGATTGTGACCCCCCAGAAGGTCTGCTCTACTTTTAGGTTGAAAAAAACCCCAAACTATATACTACTTACTTACTACTTCTTGCAAAGGAAATCTAAAACATATCCTGCGCCAACTAGGCTAAGCTTCTAAAACAAGAAAATATTTACATACAAGGATTGTACTGCAAGTCTGGTTGCAGAAGCTAAATTTTATTCAATGGCAGCTTACTTCTTATCTAAAAAAGTTAAAAAAACAAAAGACCCCATGAATACAAGCTGGACTATAGTCAGATATCTGAAAAAAAGATGCTTTGCCTTCTTATACAGACAGAAGGAAAAAACAGGAGTTTGAAAGGTTCCCTGTTATGCTGCTTAAGTCCCATTTTTTCCCCTTGCATATTTATTTCTGTTTTGCTAGCAAAAACATGCCTGTCGATACCTACATTTATGGCAAGCTTACATTGCTCTGGAAGATTGAGGAGGAAGAGAACAGAGGAACGGAAGTAAAAGCAGCAAATCCATTTTCACCCTGTATCAATCTCTACATAAAAGTCTGTCACAATTTCTATGCTGAAGCAAGTACAAAAGTTTATCTACCTGCTACCTCATTATCAGATATGGTCAATTAGATCTGTAGGGAAGAGTACACAAACTGAAAACAGTGCAGTTTCTCTGGACACACTCCTGGTCTTCAACCATTTGTGGCTCAGACTTCCTCAGCCAAAGATAATTTACATGCATCAAAAGCCTCAGTGGTTTTTCCTTCTGTTGCCATGATTCTTTTTTTAGAATTAAAATGTAAAATCTCTGTAAATTTTCAGCTTCCACAATATCTCACTGAAAGGAATTCCCCAGGCTAACTACATGTATGATGGACCAGTTCCATAACTTAATTTTGAACCTGTGACCTGTACTGATTTAATTTAATATTCCTTTGAGTACTTACTTGAAATATCAGCCTATTTCCCCACAGAAATTTTACAGATCTCTAGCATACGTCCATTCAGTCATCTCCTGAGTAGGCACAGAAACCCTAGTCTGCTTGGTCTTCACACCACACTACACAGTCTCCCCAATGCCTTCAAATGCCTTTTCTAGCTCTATCACATCCTTTTTATCAAGGGCTGGAGGACAGGGGGAGAATCAGACCTGTACTTTACAATTGAAGATGAAGTAACAGTAAAAAAGTCAGTAGCATAAAAAATAAACTGTGCCTGTAAAATCTGTCAATTTGTATGTAATACTGCAGATGATTATAACACAAATGTGGAAACCCTTCTAGAGCTGACAATGCTAAAGACATGATCATCTTCCTCCACAATTCCTTAAGAGATTCCATTACAGACAGCTAAAAATCCTTGCAATATTGACACACAAACATAATCACTTTGATGCAATAACACTATTACCACCATCATAGTATTTTAAACATTTAAATTCAGCTCGTTCAACAAATTCAGTTCTGAAAAGACAGATGGGAAGGCCACCTTACAAAAAAAAGACATTTCTTGACTCCTCTCCAAGTCAAAGTTTACATCCTCAGTTTAGCAAGCAAAAATTAAGGCCAAAGCAATTGTAGGTGGGATGTGTCCTGAAACACATTTTGTTATGTATTTGTGCTTTCTGTTGGTCACTCAGTGCCAGATTATCTACTCCAAATCCCTGATCTCCTGCATATTAGCACCCAGTGCTGTTTGTACACTGTACACCTGCTACCCTGCAGAGTGGCAGGGAATGTCACAGTCGTTACAGTTGCTCTGCTGCACCAGAAGTCAGTGTCTACAGCACCAAGGCTGGAATACTCAGTATCAGGGTTTCTCCCCTTCTATAACAGCACATAACCACCTCAGAGTCAATCCCATTTTTGCTGTTTTCAGTATTAGTTGTTAAGATCAGGTTGTTCTATAGAGAAGCAGCAATATACTGTCTAAGCAAATCTACTAGAAAGCAGCCAACAAGATAACTCCAGCCTAAGAAGGTAGCTTAAAATAGAGGCAGTGTGTTGCTCAGCTATTAGCTGACCCCTAATTTTGCATCCAATGCCTAGATTCCTACAAACACGCTGTGCATGAAACACTTCTTAAAAAAGGTTCTGGAGTGATTACCAGCAATTTATTTACCTTCAGCTATATTACTTTATCCCACATTTGACTGTTCTATGTAACCAGAAAGAAAGATTACTGAAGAAATGGTAGGAAGCTTTTTTCTGTTATTTCTACTAATACCCAAAGAAAGAAGGTCATGCATACCTGAAATACTGAGAAGTGAATTACACAGCTTTATACAACTCCCTGCAGATTTCAAGGGCTTACATTATAAAACTAAATGAGGTATTTCCTGCCACTGAATACTCATACTTGTAACATAATGATCCTGAAGTCATTCAACAGGTTTATCAGACAGTTGAGAACACTTCATTAAGATTGCTCACATGAATGCACAGACTAAAATAGCTGGTAGAGAGATACACTAATACTAGGTACACTACGTCAGTGAACAGAAGTTGGTTGAAATTGTTCCTATTTCATCAGTCAGATATGTCAGTTTGATCTGATGATTAAGTGCTTTAGCTTGAGACATATGATATTTGGCTAGAGAGCTACAGTGTTGACAACAACAGCAGTGTGTTTCTCCTAAGGCTCAAGTGCAAAACATAGACTGCATCTGAAAATAACCTCTAGGTTTCACTCAATTTAAAAAATCCTACCTTTATGATTTGAGTATGAAGGATTATTTTACAGAAACACTGACTTACATTCCATTTATTAACAGTGCTAAAATAACAAAACCTGTAGTTGTGAACAACACCAAACCCACCCCTGCAAAGCTACGTCTCTGCACCCATCATTTGCTGATTCACAAGCACAACCAAGTCATTTGCAGCTGCACATTTCTGCATCTTTCCACTGCTTCAAGATGCAGAACTGCACACAGTGAAGTTGGATATGCCTATGTCTGAATGTTTTGATACTGGATATTCCAAAGAGAAGCTTTCATTAGCTCTGCTGTGCACTTCAGCAATTTAATCCATTTAATACCCTCTTTCCCACACAATCTGCACCGTACCTAGGTTACTAATTTTCATCAATTCTTCTCTAAGAAAAAAACCAAACATGCCTCTTTACACTCCAGTCTATGAAAACCAAACCAACATATCCCTTGATTCCACGTCAAATTCATTATCAATATCTCCCCTATGTATTCTACAGTATAGGATCAGAGTTGTACCTAAGATTCCACAGTATCACTTTTCCACAGTTCTCCTCATCAACCTCTCCTCCATCTTCCAAGCCAAATTCCTTCTCTTACCAAAAAGACTCAAAAGCAGCTTGCACTTTTTCTGGCTACTGAAAACAGAAAGCAAGCCTGACAACTAGATGCACTCCAAAGAAATGTCACAAGTAGACATCAAATCCTTCCTGAGAGCCTTACAGTTGGAATCTTGTATTCTCTTGCTGCCAAGCTACATCCTGAGGCACCCAAAGCACTCCCACTCACAGGAGACTGACATGAGTATCTGAGAAAACAGCTCTCCACAGCTAGAGCACACCAGCCTGCTACACAGAAAATTTCCATAAAGGTGATTTGTGTCAGTTCTTTCCAGTTCTTCTGAGATCAAGACATGCCAAGGCATAAAGAAGGGAGATGTACCTAAGTTAAAGATGGCTGAAGTGTTAATGGAATCAAAGGATAGTCAATAAGTGCTTAAAAAGAAGTGTTTAAAGAAAGAAATTGTAGTGTTCCTTTTCAGGATATGAAAACAGTGCCACTCCCACACCAATGTCTCCATCTCACCTCTCCCACGACCACGTTTCCCACGGTCAGAAGGCCTGTCTCCTTGATTGTTGTCCACTCCATTCTCTTCAGACCTAACTGTGGAGAGAGGACAGCTTAAAAGAAGCATGTCACACATGAGACAATAACATCCAATTAACTTGAACCTCAAAATAAAAGGCAAGATTTTGAAGTGGGCTCACCAAAGATAACCATCACCACTCTTCTCTGGGGGCCTAGCTATGACAGTTACTTTGCACTGTACAATTAGGAAGCTAAGTATCTTCTAAGAAGAAAATGTCTCTCAAAGGACATACCTCTGCTTTTTGTGGGGAAAAACAAAAAGGTGCAATGTTTTGAATCCTACACTATAAAAATAATTATGGCCTTGTCTCTTCAACGAAATAGGAAACAGAGCTGCCCCACACTATGCTTCCTTGATAATGCTCTGGGTGCCAACAGTGAAACAGTAAGGGATAATCAAGAACATACCACTCCTCCTGGCTGCCCCTACAANAAATGACTAGCCACTTAAAACACTGCTAGGATTTTGTACTGTACAACCTTTACCAATGGTAGCAATGAACTCACTATTGCTTGGACATAGAGCTGGGAAGAGAATATCAAGATTTGGCAACCATTTGAAAAACTTTTAATTCCAGTTTACAAAAAGAGACAAGCATCATCTTACTCTGCCTAAAATGTTGGCCCTTACTTTCATTTTGATGAATCCAATTCAATTTGTTCTATGCAAGTTCTTCTAGCACTTTTTTCCTATCTTGACACTGTTGTATTCTACAAAACTCATGTCTTCACTGGGACAATATGTGAATATATTGCAGTAATGAATTAGAAGAGTTCACTAATGTAAATATTTTTCTTCCTTTTAAGTGAAAAGCTAAACAAACTTTTTTCATTTTGTTTTCTTTGCTCATCTGTCAGTGTTTTGTATGGCTCTTACAGGCAATGTATACAGCTCTGATTCTGCTCATAAAACTTAAAAGAAAAAAGCAGTATGTCCCCAATCATGATCTAACATGATTCTAACTTGGAAACATCAGTTTTCCATTATACAACTGTATTATTGAACCTAAATGTTTNACATTACTGTACAACCAGGGAAACCTAAAGAACTCTTGTCTGCATTTAAATCAGAAGGATGAAGACTGGGTCAAAATGAAGTGTTTTAACAGCACTGCAATTAAATTTATTTATTTATTTATTNACTTTTTTCCTATCTTGACACTGTTGTATTCTACAAAACTCATGTCTTCACTGGGACAATATGTGAATATATTGCAGTAATGAATTAGAAGAGTTCACTAATGTAAATATTTTTCTTCCTTTTAAGTGAAAAGCTAAACAAACTTTTTTCATTTTGTTTTCTTTGCTCATCTGTCAGTGTTTTGTATGGCTCTTACAGGCAATGTATACAGCTCTGATTCTGCTCATAAAACTTAAAAGAAAAAAGCAGTATGTCCCCAATCATGATCTAACATGATTCTAACTTGGAAACATCAGTTTTCCATTATACAACTGTATTATTGAACCTAAATGTTTCAACTCACAAATAATTTTCTGTGTTGTAGAAACTCACCTTCCATTGGCTTACGTGAGTAATACATGCTAGAGATTAACAATGATCCCAGTCTATTCATTCCCCTTATGAGAAGATAACAGATTCAGGTTCTCCCATTCATAAAAAAGAAATGGAGTCAAAGATGAAAAACATTTCCATTAAAAGAAACAAAAAAGTTTATCAGCTGTGCAGCCACATACTTGCTCTTAAGCAGTTTTAGAATCACTTCCACTACTTAAACAGTCAACAGCAACTTGTACAAGATCAAATAAAGTATCAAAATTAAATTAAATTGACTGTCTGAAAAAGGACAAACCATCTCAAAGCCAGGTTAGGTAGGTAGACTAAGCATACCTGTCACACAAACAAGTGATGATCCCTTCAGCACTGAGCTGCAGCTCAGATGGACTGCACTCCATTAAGCAATCACTTTTACCTCAGCCAGATCCAGCTGCAGGTGTCTGAGTCTTTAGAAGTGAACCCCCATACGTACACTCTCGGCCACGGCTGCCTCCTCTTCCCCGTCTGTTGGAGCTTCCCCGGCCACGACTCACTTCTCTGTCCCCTCGTTTTTCTCTGATCTCTTTGTTTTCTGAACCTTCCTTTCCAAGGCTTTTCTTCTTTCCCCCTACAGTCTCCCAAGAAGTCTATTTGGGTAGAATGGAATTAGATATAAAAGTCAAAAAGGAAGAGACAAGTCTTAATGCATACTTCCAACCCCCAGTTCATGGAAAAAAAGCCAAACAAACAGGTATATGCACAATGTCACATATGTAATACCTTGCAAACACTGCTACAAATAGAACACAGGCTGGAGTTTTGAGAAGAGATGATAAAGAAGTAAGTTTTAGAAATTGGATGGCCTTATGAAATGTGAGAATCCCAAATATTTCTGGCTATAATGGACTTTTACTAGCTCAAGGAAGCCTAGATACTACCATAGCATAGAAAAATCTGCAAAACAAAGCAACAGTTTCTCTCTCAACTACCTCCTTACATCTAGCAAAGGAACAGGTACAGAGCTATCTTTTTCTCCCACAGAAATTAAAAAATGCTTCTAAGTGTAATTGAACACTAGACTGATAAGTATGTGGACTAAGGAGAAAAAAAAAAAAAAAAA
>VYZU01000984.1:0-57291 GCA_013401355.1 Ceyx cyanopectus | reverse complement strand
TTAACTAACAGCTTTGAGAAAACAGAAATCTGCAAATAACAAAATCAAGTGACAGGAATAGGCCCAGATATTATAATAAAATGGTGTCTTTATTATCCAATAGCAATGCAAAAGAACTGTGATAAAATATCTTAAACAACTTAAATGATGATAAAGTGATATTAAGACAATGAAATCTCTGTTTGGGAAACATTATTCTACATTTAGAAAACATTAATCAGTAATTTAATCAGTAATCAAAACCAAAAAATCAGTAAAATAAACATTACATTAAAAAAAAATAATCAGTGGTGACTAAACTGTAAAACTCCACGTGTATCTGTTGATCTGTAACCAGGAAGGTCTATCTGATATCTAAACAACAACAACAACAAAAGGTGCACTAAAACATAATTGCTGTATATTAAATAACCATCTTTTCTACTGAATTGACAAAAGCAGACAAAACCAGATACTGACAAAACCAATATCTATTATGCAAGGAGAATAAGCAGACAAAATGCAGAATAAGGCCTGTAAGACTTAATGCTTAAAATCAGTGAATCACACTTATTGGAATGGTCCTTCAGTAACACACAGTGCAACTTCCCATCCATAGCATGTCCCATCAGAGGAGCTTTCTGGGGCCAGAGAGAGATCCCACAACCTCTCTAATAAATAACTGTGCCCGTGGTAAACATTTTTTCTTTTTAACAGCTGGAATTTCCAATGTTCCAACTTGTGACATTGTCTCTCTGAGAAAAGCTGGGCTGATCTTTTCTATAACCTTTCATGAGCTATCTCAATAGAAGATACAATCTTGTCTTGCTTTCTTAGGGCTGAATCCAATACTCCCAGCCACCCCTCACTCATCCTGTGCCCAGCCTCTCAACCACTTTCAAAGCTCTTCACTGAACTTGATCCCATCTGCCAATGTCTGTCTTATGCCAAGGAACCCAAAACTGGGCAGAGTTCTCCACTGCTGCCTTGCAAATGTAAAAAAAATAAAAGCAAACTACTACCACTTTTGTCAACCTGCTTGCTATACTCCTGCAGGCTTAATCATCATAAACCAAAACTAAATTCAACTTCACTTGTCGAAAGTCACTTTCTAAATTCACACAATAGCATGAATCACCACCATGCAAAGCACTGCAATACAAGATAAGGCCTTGAAGTCACACAACTAATGCTGCCCAAAACAGAACAAAAGCATCTCCATGTTAAAGATCAGTCTAGAAGACAATAAATGACACCATTTCCCAGAGGAGCACCTCTAGATTGATGCACTCTCTGCCAGCACACAACTGAGACAATTCTTGAATTAAGTCCAATTTTGAGAAGTACCTGACAAGAGAATAATGAGTTACCAGGAGCAGAGACATTTGGCACTCTTTGTAACCTAGACAAGCACACAACTTAACTACTCTGCTGCTGAGAATCAAGGCAATGGAGTAAGAGCTTGATTTCAGTCTCACATATGCTCTAAATATTTCAGTCTGTTAATGGACAACCACCTTCATTTCACTTTGTGAGGACACTGCACAAGAAGTCAGATTTTGTGACTTGCAGATGTGCTGAATCATGCTGTAGAACACAGCATACACCTAACAAAGCTCTTCCCACCCACTCAGATTCCTGTATCGACAAGAAATCTTCTGGCCTTAAGAGGCTGGCATATGGAAGAGCTGAGATCTGAGGGCACAGGGGTCACAGGACAGAAATCCTGACACAGGCACAGAACTCCTCACTGATGGGAAATGTTGCTGAAGAACGCAAAGGTCATTTGAAGACAAGAATACACGAACAAATATAAATACAGGAACAAAACATAATGCTGCACTGGATTATTGAGTAATTACAGTGAGATACCAAACATACTCTTCCATGAATTTTCCTTCTGCCTTTTCTCAGTTTTTATTCACTTATAGAAGAAATGCATACCATTGCATACACTTTCAACTCAGAGATTATATAGTACCACATACCTGTACTACTTGTTTCTGTGGTTGTGTCGGCTGCGTGGTTGAAATCTGCATTTTGTCCCGAGTGCCCCGGGTACGTTCACTGCCCACCGAAGTCATCATATACAGTATATACAAAACAAGGTATGTACAAAATAGAAAATCTGAAAGGAGAGAGTGGGAGGGGGGGAAACAACATGAGTTAAGGCAGGGTGCTGATTCAATAACAGATAAACAGATAACAGATAAACACAGTTGCTTGAACTCTTCCTGCTTTTACCATTATACAAAGACTCTAGAGAAAGCAGCTTTAATAAACTATTACTGAATTTACTGCAGTCTTTACAGTAAAGGGGGAAATGCAGTGGATAAAAACCATTTTTGTCAGCTGATAAGGATCTGTGTTTCCAGATGATGTCTGAATCCCACAGGTTTTTCCATTTACTTAACAGACAGACTTTTCCATCTGTAACTGTGATAAAATTCCAGCTCCAGCTGTATTGCTCCTTAAATTTCTGTAATACCTGCTGTCTTGTTTTCATGCCTAGAGTTTAATGACCCTCATATCCACTCAGAATGCTAATGCAAAAATCACATTCACAAACCAGACAGTTGTTCTTTTCCCAATCATCAGACAGCTTTCCTGCACACAAATGGAGAACATGGCCAACACCCACTCTACTCACCTCTCATTTATAAAAGCAATTATGATTATAACCTTTAAATCCAGTCTCTGTAGACAGTATTTTTGTTTTGTTCTCCCTCATACTTACAGAAAAGATTTACAAAACTACCTGTTACCCTGCTTTAAGTATACCTTTGTTGTATAGCAACAAAGAAACCCAAATCCCACACACACATCACTGCCGTCCTGTTTGTGGCAGTCAGCTTCCATTTTCATTCATCCTCGAGCCATAACATTACTTGGAAGCAATAAATTTACTATTGCCCATGACTAATTGGTAAGCATGGTTTGTAGCAGCCACAGTAACTGTAAACAGATCTCTCAATTGGTCAGAACAGTCATGGCTAACTGTCTGGTTTCTTTCCCCATGACATCTAGAATTAAAACTGCGAATGCAGGGAACCAAGGACAACCTGGAAGCCGTACACCTGGGCAGGAGGAGACATGGGAACAAGCAGCAAAGTGCTTTTACTGCCATGTAGGAACATGCCTCAACTTGTCAGGGAAGCAACACTGGCGCACGCTGGCTAGTACCTACCTCAGCACACAACAATGCCCAGGTGAAAACCGAGCAAGCAGCTGTGATTGCAGGGACAAGGATGTGTTCCATGTCCAGCATCACAACTAATGGGTACTCAACAATTAAACTTGCAATGAGGTGCTTCAGTTTAAACATCGATTCACAATGCTCAGGAGTCTCATCTACAATCAACAAGGCAAATAACCCCATTATCATCTACATCTCCACGTAGGAAACACATTTTTGTTGGCCAAAATTGAACCCTGACACCGCTTTCTTTATGTGCTAGTCAAAGCATTCAATAAAGTCTGAGGAGAAAGTATATTTCCATGAATTCTTACATATTTAACAAGAAAAGGCCTGCCTTTAACAGGAATTGACTGTAGGATGAGCTGAACTGGAACACTGTGTTTCTCCAGCATTATGAATATATTCACCAAAGCCAATCTGCCCCCAGCCTCTTACAGTGCTCTAACTTTGTTATCTTCCAAAGCCCCAGAATGCTCTGACCCTCAGAGTGCTGCACTTGACATCCTAATAACCAGATAAAGTCAGAACAGAGATTATTCAAGCTCGTGGCAACATGGAAACATGTTCCATGGAAAACAAAACATTAAGTAGATGTGAAATGCTCTCAACAGCATGTTTAACACTTACCACTGACTATCTGGTCATGGCTGGTATTCTAGGCCATCAGTTTTGAGTTTTGTTCTTTGTGTTAAAATAAGCTTTTAAGCCTTTCTGACTGGCCTGCCAACGTTCAGACACTTAAATTTCTATAGACTAATAAGGACCTTTGGGTTGTTGGGGTTGGTTTGGTTTTGGGTTGTTTTTAGTTTTTTTTTTTATAACATCAGTCAACTCATGACAATTTGAACCTAGTACAACAAGCAATGCAAAAAAGCCCTGAACAGAGATCATGACAGAGAGCTCTATCACCTCTGAAAGACAAGCTAGTAGTTTGAAATATGATTGTCTGGAATTTGCCTGCTGTGATTTAAGATATCTTGAGAAATTATAACTCCATTGGGTCTCAGTTTGTTCATAATTTCTGAATTATGATCATGTTTACACTGATTCTTGTCCCTAGGAATTCCGACACATATTTTATCTCTATTTTTCTCTAATTTCACCAAAGCACCTCAAAATATTGCAACCCATGCTCTGGACCTGACAGCAGCGCATCTGTTAAAGAGTTTTCTGTTTGTTTGCAAAGCACACACTCAAGTATAGACTACACTTCTGATAGCCAGGCAATCTAGGGTGTCTGAAAGGAAGGATCTTTTCCACCTCTGCAAGCATGCATTTTACAGTGTCCCTGTGCCACAGCTGTTGAAGCCATGTTTGTTTCTCAGGATGAAAGGAGAATGACAGGCACACAAATGTTTGAAACACTCCCGGGGATGAAGCAGCACAGCAAAATCAGCCTGCTAGTGGGAACAGAGACAAACAACCTGCATGGTATAATAGGATCTTGAAAGAAGATCCACATCTTGCTGACTGTGCAGCCCATGAGCAGCACAGTTTGGCAACAGGTCCAAAGCAGAACAGCAGCAAAGGGGGAGCCTCTTCTGGGCAGCAGCATGTGCTTGTTTCAGACAAGTGGAAACACACCCTCCGTTTGACTTTCCCCACCAAGTCAACGTGGACATGTTACAAGCCATTTCAGACAAGATCCAGTCTTCTTAAAAGCACATTTGGCAGCTTGATATAAAGAGAGCTTTCAAAATAAAGCTGTATTGTTCCCCCTCAGCTGGATCCCAGCATCTACAGGCAGTGTCCAGCCTCGGTGTGCACACAGAGCAGATGATGGGCTGTCCCCACACACCCTACCACACCTACTGCCAGCAGAGACAGAGGGGAAGCTGATAGTCACGGCCTTCAAATTACCATAGTGACTATAGTTTCAAATGTTAAGTGAAATATTATTAATTAATAAGATGGGCCTGAACAAGAACATTTCCTTGATTGCAAGGCAGCTTCTTACTCTCTACAATTTCTCATGTTATAGTCTGTTTGGCAGGCTGTTGTCATAGCAATGAGTAGGATATCACAAACTGATAATTTTAACTGCTGATCAAATGACGAAAGATGATTTGAGACTGGGAGAAAGACAACTCCTAATTAAAATCTGTTTAATAAAGATTTAAAAAAAAATAAAAATCAGACAAGCAGATGTTACCATTTCCATGTCAGGATTTGGCTCAGTGCAAAAACCCCTCATCAGCAGATAACACTTGACCTTGTAGACACACTGATACTCTAGTAAGCAGACAAAACAAAGTAGAATTTGAAGAAATAGATACACATTACATGGAGGAGGCCCCTGGAGCACTAGAAAAAAAAGAAGAAAAGACTAAATAGACTGGGCTTCCCAAATCTGTGTAAAGAAAGTGGTCATACTTTCATAACAATAAATAAATAGATACATATTTTTAAAAATCACAAGATTGCTGTAAACCTCTTTTTCACTGATCTAATTCTAGAATCTCCAGAGGAAGACTGTCTGATACTTCTACTTGACTTGTCTTTACTTTCCACTTCCACATAAAAAACCCACAAACAACAACAACAAAAGCAAACTCCCCTAATAAAAAAAAATTAAAACACCAAAACAAAATTAAAAACCCAACAAAACAATACAAACAAACAAACAACAAAAAAAACAGAAAAAAAACAACACACAAACACCCAAATCAGAAAGCTGTTCAAGTATGTTTTTTCTCCAGCCTCTAAGGAATTCAAATTTCAGCAGCTCCTCTTAAAAAAAACAAATAAATGGATAAATGTAAAAAAAAAAAATAATAGAGGCATTTGAGAGGAAAATCATCCCACACCTCCATGTTTGTTTTGTTTTAGTGCTTCTATATTAACAGCAAGCTGAACCCCAGGACCAACAGCAGATGCAGTGCTGCATCATAATCAGTCACCAGACTGGTGATGGAATGACAACAAGTATCCCAGTGTCCACAGGCAGTACTGAAGTACTGGTACCAACACTCAGCTTTCCTCAAGAGACCCAATCCCACTCCCTCCCAAAGTCTCAATGCCATAAGTCTTATCCAACACATTTAGTTTGGTTTTAGCTTCGGATTTTATAAGGAAAAGAGGAAGGTAAAGAATCAAAGAGTAATTTAATGTGTATTCACACAAAAATCATGTTTTTAAAGCTATCATAATGCTTTCTTTGATCTTTTGTTCAACTTTCTTTTGGCAAGAAATTTAGTCCTTGTAGACGCAAAGAAGTCAGAAAAAATAGAGATACAGAGAATACAAATTGACTTGACAGGGTTGCAAGCCCTGCAAGACACAGTAAATCTACTGCTGAACTTCCAGGGACAGATCACACACTGCAGTACCACCTGACTTTCAATAATCCTAATATTACTATTAAACAATAAAAATATTACTAATGATTATTAAATACTCATGTATATCAGATGAGCAAAACATCTGCAGTTTCAATTCTCTTCCTGAGGCAGTCTCAAGAAATGTATTTTCTTGACTTTCTGGACAAGGAGATGTGAAGAACACTTTGCAGAAATCCCTGTGAACACCTTGGAAGTGTGACTGCTTTTTTATACCCTACGCACAGAGCTACTCAGCCAAGGACTTCTCACAATGACAGGGTGGGAAAAGGCTGCAGGATACTGTCTCACCATTGCATGAGTACTGCACACCTAGACTGAGTCTGTATTTTACAGCTACAGCAGTAGCATGACATGAGCATGAGGAAAAAGAGCAGAGGGAAAAAAGAAGCAGCAGTGTAATGCAATTCCAGCAAGTGCTATTGTCTGAAGTATCTCAGAACCTTTATTGCTGCTTAAAAGGGCAAAAGAGTCTGCAAGAGTCAGCTGCTCCACTGAAGCAGTGCTGGTTACTCACCTTCTGCATTGTCCCAAGCCAGTGACACTAAACCTGAGCTTATGGATCCTGAGATGATTCCTGTCCCATCTTAAGGTCTTCTACAGTAAATATGAAAAACACTGATGGCCAGGAGTGGACTTGCATCACTGGCAGAACACCAAAGGAGAAAGAAATTGTACTACCTGTATGTACCAATGCAAGCACATACACTAACGTGTGCACCTGTAGTTGTGCTAGCAAAGCACACGAAATAAAGAAGTGAAAACTTTCACCCACCAGTCTTAAAACCCACTAAGTGGTTAGCTGAAATTATTACTCTGTCAAGACAATCTGTAATTAGCTAAGTACACATCCTGATCTACAGAAACCAGTAATTTCTCTTTGCCAGAAGAAAAAGAAAAGTAGCCTATTTGAAGCGTAAGTATTGCTAAAACAAATAAATATACTAATAGGTATTACAAACAAAAGACAGCACTGTTAGGGAAGAGAAAGATGTGCTCAACTTCAAAAGATTGAGGTAGGCAAAGGCTAGTCATGTATCCAGGGACACTGAAAAAATGGCCTGAAGTTGCAGCGGGGGAGGTTTAGATGGGATATTAGGATGAAATTCTTTACAGAGAGAGTGGTAAGGCACTGGATCAGCCTACCCAGGGAGATTGTTGAATCACCAGCACTGGAGGTATTTAAGAATTGAATTGACAAGGTGCTTCAGGACATGCTCTAAGAGCAGGAATGTAGGGACTGTGTCTGGTGTGGTGTTTTGGTTTTTTGTTTGTTTGGGGTTTTTTTAGGTATGGCTGGACTTGGTGATCTAGGAGGTCCTTTCCAAACATGATTATTCTGTGATTCTGTAAATTAAAATCACAGAAGCCTGACTTTCACCTAGGCCTTCATCTTTCACACAAAGCAAGGCTATCTTCAGACTGATAAAGACTGGTTACAAAACACACCGAGATCTGCTGTTGTCAGAAGACAATATTCCTAAGCAATTCTGGATAATCAGTGAATGTCCTAGGACATTCAGAGGTCTTGATCCCACATTTCAGACATCAATATTTACAGCATTCTCATCTTTCATTACCCTTCTGCAAGAACATTCTCTTAGTAACTAGACATCACTTTAGATAAATAGCTGGACTTGAACAAGCAAAAAGAATGTGTCTTCCTCCCTGTCCTAATTATATGCCCCATGTCTGCAAGGACCTGCAAGATGCACTGGTTACCAGCACTTGTCATTGATTGTAATGAATCTTTAAGTAACAGAGACCCAGACTGCATGTTCTTTTCTATATAAACATCACTCTCAGGACTATCAGAACTAGACAACCTTACTAGACCATAACAGAGACTAGACCACAGTTGTTGTCACAACCTAGACAAAACAAAATAGAAATAAACACAAACAAACCAATGACAACAACAACAACAAAGGCTGCACCGGCCCACACAGAAATAGAATATACAGAAAACAGGAACTCTGAGAAGCAGAGATCATGGAGATCCTGTGAGGAAGAAGCAACAACAAGCTCAATTTTGAAGTAAGTTTCTCCACTGAGGTGTATTTTAAGAAAAGATCTGCCCTGCCCTGATATTCTAAGATCTGAAAGAAAAAATAAATATATATTCCTGACATCTTTGATGAAAGCATTTTATTTCTTGTTCTCTGTCATAGAAAAGTTTTTTTCTTAAGCAAGCCCTCTCTAAAAGCTGCAGAAGAGGCAACATATTCCCATCACTGACCACACCATGGGCTGTCTTGGGCCGTGAGCTGACTGTCTCAGGTCAGGAAGCACAGGCCACAGTGGCTCACAGGAGCTTCCTGGTGCTTGCAGAGCCATGCACATACCTCATCCTCCTGCTGCAGTGAGAAAGAAGCAACTCAATTACCGAGTTGTCTGCTCTTCTGTTTTCTAGTCTAAGGAGATAAAAGGAAATACTAACCACGTCAATACACAGTATGCTCCTGTTTATTCCATCACTGCTACATCCAGTGGTGAAAACCCTAAGTACTGCCAATCTCTTCATACTTGCTTCTCCAGGATTTGATTTTCCTAAAAAAATGGAACATTCAAAAAAAGAAGTACAGCTCTTGGTATTTTCCTTTCTAAGGTTTCCTGAGCAGCATCCAGTGAAAGGGCACTACATTCTCCACAGATTTCAACAAAGCAGCAGCTAGGAGAACTACACCTAGTCACCCCCTGCAACTAATGCTCCAGACTGAATTATACACTGCATTAACTAGGAGGCGTGCAGAAAACATTAACTCATACTTCACAAAGTGAAAGGTTTATTGCAGCTCAGTTAAAAACTGAACTAGCAGGTTTTTCAGAGTTGAAAATCATTACCCTCTCCAGTCAGAACTATCACAGCCTTCCTGAAGTCACACACAAGTGGAGGATGGCTGAGCAGAGTCTGGCATGAAAAAACATGACCAGAGTTTGCAACCTGATTATATATTCATTCAAATATCAATCCATAGTGCAAGTGGAGCCCAAAGAGTTTATTCCATTAAAAACAAGGTTCAGATCACATCTAATACCACACAACTGCAAGTTGTCAACAGAAAGAATTGGCATTCAGCTTCCCTGCTCCTTAGCCACATAATATTGCCACTTCACTTCAATTGGACTGAGGACCGTTCAGCTGCAGAGGTAGAGGGTTCAGTGAGCTGACCCAAGAGCAAACTAAACCCTCTGAAACAAAACAGTGAGTCAGTTGAATAAGCTTATCCAGTGAAAAACTATGTGGCTGTACAACTGCTGAGTCTGACACGAGGGAGAGGGATCAAGCTCACAAGGAAAGGGGGAACTTGAATTTCAGCAGCCATGCACCATTGTAACATAGGTAAAATTTAGAGAGGTTTCACATTTTGTTTTCCTAGGATCCAGCATAGCAAGACTCGATCCTGGTCAGCCCCTCTGTGTGCAACAGCAGTAAAAAAGAACATTAAAAATGCCTTGTAGGCAACTTTTAAAATAAAAAACTCACAGGAAGAGATTCTCCCAGCACAGTGACCTTTAATATATCACCATGTTCCCGCATATGTATTATTTTGATCAACGCTGGAAAAATAGAAACTTTGTCACCTTTACTGAGGAACACTCTGTAACATCCAGCCTCCTGGACACCTGTCAGCATTCAGCAGCTCCAGTGAAGAATACACTTATAAAAACTTGGAGCTGCTTCAATCCAAAAAGATAAGGCTACAATCAAGCACTACTGGGACAACCTGACTAACACACCATGTTAATGCAGAATACAGTCCTTCTAGCCATGGAGGCATCTGTCTACATTCAGTTGCAGGCATTAAAACAGAGACTCAACTACCCTGAAGTAATTTAGCTGTCAAAAGCAATCTTTAATGATTTTGTACATACAGCTAAGTATTCAGTGTTTTGGTAGTCATCTTTGAATTTCACTTTCACAGGAGTAATACACTTTAATGTCCGCCCTTTCTCCATCAAAAGCCCCACCATGAGAAGGTTTACTCACTCGCCCAGTGTGGAGAGTTTTCTCACAGAAAAAGGTCATGATTTACTGTCAGTGAACAACCCATGTTGATAAGACCTAATGAGCAACTGTGAAGGAGCTGTGAGAAACTGACTTTGTAGCTAATTCTGAAGAGGCCTCAAAGTACTGATAAGAGATTCCTGCCTTCCTCCCTCGGAATGTAGAAAATAGAACTCTATCCACCTGCAAAACTTTGCCTGAGAAACTGCTAGCTTAACACGGGGGGAGGAATGATAACTGTTATTTCTGTAGCTCTGCTGTTTGACCAATAGTAAAAGATGTAAACACGCTTTGCTTTTAGGATCACGATAAATGGAGAAAGGTTGTGAATAAAGATGAATGCATGTTGTAACTCATATTGGGTCGTCTGCATGCATCTCCAAACTCTCCTCCGTAGCCCAGCTCATTAAAACTCACAGCAGTCCATCTCAGGGGGAAAGGAGGAAATCCAGACAGACTCGTCTGGGATCACAGGTCTGGGTGACTGGGAAATTCTTCAGATGGCTCCCTCTAGCAAACAAAAAAATCAGATGGCAAAGCCTCTACAGACTACAGTAATTTGCACAGTCTATCCATGGTGAACTCAGGGGTCAGCTAGAAACACGGGTGAGCTCAGGGCACGGGCACACACACATATAGGTAAGGAAACAGCTGCAGAGTATGAACTAAACACATTCTAGACGTTCCCTTCAAAGAATACATGGAAGGACATATGATCTCAGGTCACACTCTGGTTAAGCTGTCAATACTACAAGGAAAAAATAAATAAAAAATCAGTAGCCAAAGCATCTCAGACAAGACTGAAGTGCACCACTGAAGCTGCACAGGACTGGACCTGCCTGTATTAACTGTGACCAATTGCCTCAAAATCACTATTCCCCACACCTCTGGTGACAATGTAATCAGGGTGGCTTCAAAACAGTTTAAGTTTGGGTTTTGTCAGTACTGAAAACGGAAGCTACAAGCACATATCAAGAACACTTCAAGCGTGCACTTTGCATTACCAGCCCTAAGACACAACAGTAAAAACCACAAAGCTTTCAGTTCTTTTTCATACTTATAAGAGGGATCATACTCCCATCAACAATTGGCATTATAATCAGCACCCAGTTGAATTCACAAGTTGAGTAATTAAAGCAAAAAAGGGGGAAAAAGCACTGTTAAATAACAAAAAAAACACTTTTACAAAAACTTAGTTAAAAAAACGAATCCAGATTAAATCATTATCAGAACAAAAAAAAAAATCCTGAATTTTATCAGGAGCAGGAAAAAAACCAAATGCTAGAAGCTGCCAGCTTTGGTTATTAAAGTGTAGAAATGCTATTTCAGCTATTCAGTCATGTAACAGCCCATATCTAAACAGCACCTTAAATTAATTGCTGTTCACACAGAAAAACAAATGAAGTAAAAAGATTCATCTTGAAACCAACAGAGCTAAAACAAGTTGGGAGCCACAGAGCCAGGCCAATACCCAGGGTTCTTGCACACAAGGTGGTACACGGGAGGAGGTACAGAATCAGAACGGTGATGGGTGGAAGAGACCTGCAAGTCAACAGTGCCCAGCCACCGGGCACCTCGCTGCGGGCTCAGGAACACGCTGGGCGCTTGTGCTCTCCCTGCCCCCCGCGGTGCCGAGCCAGGCTCTTCGGCAACGGCTTCCAAATGAATCCTTTGAATAGAAACAGATACAAGTAACAGCACTAAAAATAGCCGAGCTAGAGCAGAGACATTTGTTACGTTCTCATACTGCAGAAACACTCTCAACGTACAGAAAAAAAAAAAAAAAAAAGACACCTAGTTAATTCACACTAATGCTGACAACAGGCACACAGAGAACGTGCCACCATTACAAGAATTTTTGGAGGGAAGGATTCATTCAGACTTGCAACACTCATCAGATCCCATTACAACACTCAAACAAAAATACAGTGGTGAAGTCACAAGCTACAAGTGATACGAAAGCAAATGCACCCAGCCATCAGAAAGGCTGTGTCTGTAATTATGTGCTAAAAACTTCTTGACATCAGATTTTTTATTCTAGTTTCAAAGTTTTGGTAGCAACACCAAAGAGCTCAGATACCGTTCCTGCACATGTACAGAACCCTACTCCTTGAACTAGAAACTAAGGGGTGGCCACCAGTACAGATCACTGCTTGCGAGACATTCACCTATTCAGAAAACCAAAGGTAACCAGGAATATTGCTGAAAAAAAACCCAAACTTTTAAATAAAGCAAGTTATTCTATAATTTCTCTCATTTTCCCCCAAACAATGGTACTTCTCAACATTAATCTTAGGCAAGAGGAGAATTCACCAAAGTAAAACCCTAATATTTTCAGTGACATCTGCAACCCTGAATATAAAGTTACAGGAGGAAAAGAATCACTAGTTTCTAAGGCAGTATTAAAGGTTTCTTTCCTTCAAAGCATTATGCTTTACTGTGCACAAAATCTTGATGAAAAGAAGGCCATTTGGTTCAGTTTAGCTTTACAAAGTGAATCACTGCAAGAAGCAAAGTTCTTTTTCAAGCTTACTGTCAGGTGCTCAGAGACAAGCAGCCACAGAAACAGCAGAGAGAACGGAGAGGGGAGAGATCGCTTCTGTTTCTCTGACACTCCTGGATTGCTCTTTCTATGGTCCTGACCACTGTTAGCAATTTGCTGAGGTTTAAACAAGGNAAAAAAAAAAAAAAAAGACACCTAGTTAATTCACACTAATGCTGACAACAGGCACACAGAGAACGTGCCACCATTACAAGAATTTTTGGAGGGAAGGATTCATTCAGACTTGCAACACTCATCAGATCCCATTACAACACTCAAACAAAAATACAGTGGTGAAGTCACAAGCTACAAGTGATACGAAAGCAAATGCACCCAGCCATCAGAAAGGCTGTGTCTGTAATTATGTGCTAAAAACTTCTTGACATCAGATTTTTTATTCTAGTTTCAAAGTTTTGGTAGCAACACCAAAGAGCTCAGATACCGTTCCTGCACATGTACAGAACCCTACTCCTTGAACTAGAAACTAAGGGGTGGCCACCAGTACAGATCACTGCTTGCGAGACATTCACCTATTCAGAAAACCAAAGGTAACCAGGAATATTGCTGAAAAAAAACCCAAACTTTTAAATAAAGCAAGTTATTCTATAATTTCTCTCATTTTCCCCCAAACAATGGTACTTCTCAACATTAATCTTAGGCAAGAGGAGAATTCACCAAAGTAAAACCCTAATATTTTCAGTGACATCTGCAACCCTGAATATAAAGTTACAGGAGGAAAAGAATCACTAGTTTCTAAGGCAGTATTAAAGGTTTCTTTCCTTCAAAGCATTATGCTTTACTGTGCACAAAATCTTGATGAAAAGAAGGCCATTTGGTTCAGTTTAGCTTTACAAAGTGAATCACTGCAAGAAGCAAAGTTCTTTTTCAAGCTTACTGTCAGGTGCTCAGAGACAAGCAGCCACAGAAACAGCAGAGAGAACGGAGAGGGGAGAGATCGCTTCTGTTTCTCTGACACTCCTGGATTGCTCTTTCTATGGTCCTGACCACTGTTAGCAATTTGCTGAGGTTTAAACAAGGTGGCTTTGATCAGTTTGCTAATAATCCCCATCTTGACCTGCTTCAGTCAGAAAACGGGTTTACCCCAAGCTTTCCCAGTTGATTTTCAGCATCATTTTCCTCATGATCACAACTTCCCAGCTTGGTGTCACCTGTGGACTCATTCACTCTAGTTCTGCCATTCAGAAGTCTCAGTAAGGTGAGGTCTACCTGATCTGCACCAAACTGATACCACACTATCCAAAGAGTGGATAACAGTCTCCACAACTTCAAATGTACAACACAAGAAAGGTGTAGATATGGAAAGCCCTTCACACAGAATTCAAACTGATGCAGGAATAAAGACATCCAACCTCTTCTTGTGTGTTTAAAACTTAAAAAGCAAAATTATCCAGCTTCTTAGTTTCTTAACCTTTTTAAAGGAGACATCAAAGAGACAAGGTATTCACACATTATATCAAATGACCTAAGCTCTACTGCACTTAGTTCAGTATTTTATTTTTCTCTGAAATAAGTGGGGGGGAAAGCACCCATGGGCCTCTTCTAAGCTCCACAGACACTGTTCCAGACTCCCTCTTCTACCTTTTTCTGCAAGTCCAGACTGACTTAAATGTTGTTTGGCTGCTACGTGTTTTCTGTCTCTGGTAGGAAGCTCTCTGACTCCTTCACCATTTCCTTCCAAGCCAGACTAGCCTATAATAAAATTGAAGAAAAGTGTGAAGAATTCACAAAATATGCATGAGCATATTAAGTTTTTATTCAGAACTTCCTTCCTATTGATACACAATTAAGAAAGAAATTTACACATCAATTTATTCAATAATTGTCTTAAAGCTTACATTCCCTTTTAAACATACTTATGTATTCTGCTTGTTTAGTTTAGTACAGCACAGTGATTAAGAACAGCCTCTAATTCCACACAGGTATGTCAGGTTTATCTGCAAGGCAGTGTTAAAGTGCCCAATTAGAAAATGTATTTTCTAAAGCATCCCAAGACGATACTAGTCACATGTCTTTTATACCTCCAGTCTAAAAGACTAAGCACTCATCTTTGAAAGAAAAGAACTTGCACTCTTCACATCTTATTCTGAAAGTTACCTTGTTTATATTAATGGCAGAACCTCATCCTCAATACACATGTGAATTCTGAGATTGCACCTGGAATACACATTTTGCTAACTCATGTTCAGCTCCAGCAACAGCATCAAAATATTGCAGGTGTGTCAGCTTTTGAGATACTTCTTGTACTTTAAAGCCAGATGGCAGACAAACATTAAGCAGTCACTCACTCAAATGGGGAAGAGTTGGAGGGGTAGAGGTAAGGATGTTGGG
Source organism: Ceyx cyanopectus (assembly GCA_013401355.1). NCBI lineage: Eukaryota > Metazoa > Chordata > Aves > Coraciiformes > Alcedinidae > Ceyx > Ceyx cyanopectus. Next base: position 41,875 of record VYZU01000984.1, on the reverse strand, counting down.
TAGGTCGAGATAAAAGCAATTTATAATTGAAAGAATATTAAAATAGTAATTACAGCAATAATAATAATAGATTATACAAAGCAGTAACATGCAATACAATTGCTCACCACGCCGTTTCTGAGCCCAGCCTGCTCCTAGATAGCAATCCCAGAGGAGAAAACCCCCGAATTACAACCCTATAAAAGAGAAAGCCCCAGCTCCCCAGCCAACCCTCACTCAGATACTGAGCATGACATTGTATGAGATGGGATTTCATTGGCCAGCCTGGGTCCCCCGGCCAATGTGGTTTTGCTCTGGACACACTCGCTCCCAGCTTCCGGTGCCCCTGCACACTAGCAAGACATTAACAGTTGAAAGCTCCTTGATTTCTCAACAACAAAAATCATCAGTGTATAATCAGCATTCTTCCCGTAACAGAATCAAACCACAGCACTATTCTAGCCATTAAAAATAAAAATTACCTCTAACCCAGCCAAAACCTATACTGCACCTACAAAACATCACTGAACAGTTTGGCAATGACAGTCTTTTAAAAACACTTCAGCAGAAGTTGTGTTGCAAATACCATTTTTCTCCAAGCAAACCAAAAAGCTGTATGCACACAAGTCAAGCAAAGGATAACCAAGGTTAAAACTGTGTTTTTAATCACAATAATGATTTTCAGTCACTTACAGAATGCTGTTTAAAGATTCTGGTACAACAGGACACTGTTAAGCACACTTGCTGTAAAAGCCAAAATGACACTGTAAATAAACTGAGAAACCAACAACAGGCAAGTTTAAAATACAGAACAGTATGATGCCTTAAATGTGTTCTCAATTTAACACACAAAGACTGTTTTCCAAGTTCACTGAGTACACTGCTCAGAACATGGCTTCTTGAAAACTAGTAAGAACCTGATTTACTAGGATAAAGTGAAAATAAAAATCATAAAAGCAAAACCACAGCTTGTCATCCTACATAACTCCTCCAATAAGAGCAGAAAGTCCAGAACACGGTTTTAAGAAGGCAGCCCTTAAGTGGCCATGATCAGCAGCAAGTCAGCTGCTGAAAGGTTCCTCACTGTCTCACCTTCGTGACACTGAAACTTGCATTCTGAAGATTTTAGTTTGGTGTTGTTTCTTTGTCTTGAAAGCATGTGAGCCTCATCTCAGCAGGTACTGTGCTTTTGGTCCCTCCATTTCCCCCCGTGTCTAAAATTTGAACAACAATGCTTATTAATCCTGCTGCTGTGCTCCAAAACTCTAAGGCAGAAGGTGTTGCATGACCTTAGTTTTAACATCCCAGAAGAACCTTGCCATAAATTCTAAGTTTTGAAGTCAGCTGTCATGGAAGTTACCACGAGACCACGAGTGCATCACAGCATTTCTTCACGGGATCAAATGCAAGAGACTGAAAGGGATGAAAAGGTCTCAATCCACTGCACTTAAACATTACTGTGTATACATGCAACTGCTTGAGAACAGCAGCTTTTAAGGACCAGAATTTTTACTTCCACTTATTCATGAAAGTGCATTTGAAGAGTTACAAATAAGTCCAAGAAAAACATTTTTTACCCTTTTCAGAGCTTTTTTTTTTTTTTTCCAAAGAAGAAAGGGAAGGAAAAACTATATTTAAATAGATTGGCTCATTCACAAAGCCAGAGACATAACGTCCCTTAAACTATACTAAACTCTCAAATGTTATAGACACAATGAATAAAACCCAGAAAATTCCCAGAACACAAAGCACCAAGAGCAAGGCCTTCCTATCAGAGATGACCAGTTAGACTTTAATGTGTATACTAATATGCAATCATGTTTGAGAACAAAAAGCTTTGTTCAACTGAATTATCACAATCACAAACTAAGAAAAGGAATCAAACAAAGCACCCAAGGAATGCAATGACACTAAACATTTACAATATCAGACTGGCTTATCCTCTCACACTTCAACATTTCCCCCTCAAAAAAAAAAAGAACAAATTATCTTAAAAAAAACACCCTTCCACAGTATTTCACAGCACGTCTGTTCACATATAACCTTGTGGGAAAAGGCAACTTGTAAAGGCTGCACTCAGCGTACTGTTAAGGCAGAACTTTTATAGGAACACCACGAGAAGTTACATGTAAAGCAATCTAGCAACTTTCCTGAGCTTCAGCAGATACACAGCAACAGAGCAACATCGTGTCCTCAGCCTGAAACACAGTTGCAGGGCCGCAAGACCCTAGAGGCAGATTGCACAGACCAGAGGGATGCAGAGAGGAGAGACCAATTCCTCCTCCCCAGGTATCCCACCAGAGCTCATTGCTGCCACTTCATTACTCAGCAGTTCATCAAGGCAGGAATTCTGTCTGTCTGTAAAAACACACCTAAGGTTCTTCACCATTAATGAGATTATTTCTGCTGCTATAAACCAGACTCAGCTTTTCCCTCAGGGTCTGTCAATAAAGGGGACCTACAGCCATAAAATAGTTCCTGGACACCCACTACTTCTGAATGGTGTTGAGGAAAACAACACCAGTCCCAGCTGCTGAACTCTTCCATTTGTTCTCTCCTACACTCAGCTCCAAACCCAAACACCTACCTGTCTGCTGCTAGGTGGAAAAGATTTTACTTACCACAGTCTGACTCAGTGTTCAAAACCTGCTTGTTCTGGCCTGCAAGGTAAGATGCCTCACTCAATGTTTTTGCCCTCATCTTTTGCTTAGATATTAAAATCAACTGAAAGGGATGGTTCTGTGGTTTCCTGCCCTATTGTTTTACCATATTTTATAATGGGTGGGTGATTTCATAACTAATGAAAGGCTTAGGATGCCTTCTGTTGATCAGTTATTTTAATTGATTTGTTTACTGAGAAGAAATATAAAAGCTACACATTTTCACTTCCCTCTACCATGACCAGAGTACTCAAAAGCACTCCCTAGCAGTCAAGGAAGGCAAGTCATATAAATATTTGGGGTAGGTTTCCTAGCAGAAACTAAATCTCACTGATATTTCATTTCAGAAGACTGCATTAAAAGAGCTATCCCAGCGCTTTGCAGATTCAACATCCCTAACTATTAAGTTATTTTAACAATCTAGCTTTATTTTAACCTGCCTACAGTTGTAGGGGTGTTGGGGATTTGAAGGAAGAGAGGGCTGGATTTGCAAGAAAATGAAAAATAGCTGAACCAGCTGACTTCTAATTTACCAGGTTTCACATAATTCAGCAAAGTTTTGGCTTTACCCTCATTAAAAAGTACTCTGAAAACCAATTTTATGCACATAGCTTCATAAAATGAACTGCTCAATATGCAGAAGTACAGTAAGAACTCAGCCTAACCTCTCCTAAATTTTGTGTGCATATTAAACCATTGCTTGCAACCCACAGAATTCCTAGACAACATCTACAGAACTTGGGCAATTTTATCACTATCAGACAATCAAATGTTTGAACTGTTTCTTCCCTCACAGAACTGCTGAATTAGTCTCTAGTCTAGCTGAAGCTCAGCTAGAGCTGAGACAGCCAATTACTCCTTATTTGCAATCTCAGGAATTAATTGGATTTGAAATGGGCATTTTACTGTTATTTTTACAGCACTTTCTCTTAACACACATCCCAAACCCACCCACTTCACCTACCAAGTCATGAATTACTGTTACCACCATCCCTACCAAACTCAATCCTTAATCCACCTCCTTCTCAAAGGCATGTAAGAACAGATGGCCTCGTGTTTGCCTGAAGGACTACTGTGTCAAGTAGCTTAACCTAGAGAAGAAAGCTTTGGGTTGCTTGGGTTTTGTTTTGTGGGGAGGCAGGGACAAGGGACTTACAGTGTATAAATACCTGCAGGGAAGGTGCAGAGGCAGAGCTGTGACAGAACCAGAGGCAGCGGGCACACGCTGAAAGCCTGGAGGCTCCATCTGAACATTAGGAAATGATTTTTCACTGTGAGGGTGATCAAGCACTGGAACAGGTTTCACAGGGAGGTTGTGGAGTCTCCATCCCTGAAGATATTCAAACAATGTCCAGACAAAGGCCTGGGCAACCTGCTGTAGGGTGACCCTGCTCAAAATGAGATTACTTCCAGAGGTCCCTGACAGCTTCAGGCAGTCTGTGATTAAATAAATAAAAAGGGAAATAAGTCCTATAGCAGACAAGCTGTTATCAAAAATGCCCCACAAAATGAATTGGAGACAACTCTTAAGCTCTAGCATGACTGCTCAGTTACACCTAGAGAACTGCTGACGACTACTCTAAATTAAATCAGATATGGTAAAAGTCACTGGGATTTAAAATCCAACAACATACACAATTACATCAACAGACAAAACAGTAAACAATAAACTGGAGTATAAAGCTGCAAAGAGTTTTATATTTGCAGCAATAACAGAACTATATAAGAAAGACTGTAATTCCTAGACAGCAAACAAAAGTTCCTGGACATGGCTACTGTCTGGACACCAAGAAGCAGCAAAGAAACCCAACAGGCTGAGGACACTTTATCAGAAGCCCTAAGATTTTCCTCAAATACTGCAAAAAAAATCCTCCACTTTTGCATATACATTAATCTGCCTTCACCAAGCTCATAACACTATTTAATGTTTCTCTAAACTGAATTTCAGACAGCTATCCCTCAGCACTTACTCCATGTACAACACTTCAAATTCCTTCAGTGGCTAACAAAAGTGAAGCCCATGATCATCACATTTAGTCACCCAAAGTTAACATTATAACTTAAGTCCCTCTTATGTCAGTCTCAAAATGGATTTCAAGTCAGTGATCAGAATGTGTGACTGAAAGCTGAAATAAAAGCCCAAAAACAGAAGATACCTGCCCCTTATGATACAACTCATGACAAAATATGGACCAGAATTTCTCAAGTACAGTATGTTATGTACAGCCCAACAAGAGAGCAGCATTGGGCACAAGGTTCCTTTTAGATTCATGTTGCTAAACTGTTATCCAAGACAACACACCAGTTGGAAATTGAAGGAGTGCAAACATTGGAAAAAAAAAAAAAATCAAGATATCAGCACCAGCCTTCAAATGCAGGGAAGCAAGGACACTGATAATAGGAGGTACTGGTCAAGTGTTTGCCATAAAACAGACTTAATTTGGGTAACATTTAAAACCAAACAGACGAGTCAAAAAAAAAAAAAAAAGCTTTCAGAAGCTATATGGTCCACTCTTGTTACATCCACCATCCTCAAAACACTTAACAAAGCAAATAAGAGTAAAAAAAAATTACATTTTGTTTCCTTTGCTAAAAAACAATCTCAGTATGGTCTCCAAAGCATCCTCCTCCTTCCAGGAATGGTATACTAGTGACAAGAAATACAACTGAAATGTTCTAGATGAAACCAACACCAGACACAGTAAAACTGCAAAAAGACTTCCTCTCACTACAGCTAATCATTACAAGTATCCAGGAATATTATCATAGATGCTGAATTCAACCTTTACTCCTTCAAACACAGGTTTACCTAACAGACTAAGACAGACTTTCCACACTCCCATTAAACTAGGTTTAAAGAAAGTGCATCCTGATGATTCAAATCTGGAGGTTAAGGAAGTATTTGTGTTTTCTTCGTTTCAGTTTGGATTCAAATAGTAAATGTTTCTGTAACACAACTTCCACTGAAACTGCACTGTCTGAAGATCTGGAATAAACTCTGCTTTCTGTATGATAAAGCATCAAACACATACATTTAACCACAGGAGTGCTACTTACAGGCAAACCTTCGGTGTTGAGAAAGATCAAAGCTCTCTCAATATGGGAAACATTTCACTGTTTTTAATGCAAAATGCTACGCTCAGTCAGGTTAAGGACTCCTCCAAGCTCATGTTTTGAAGACTGATTTAAGAAGCTGAAGAGGAAGAGGAAAGAAATCTTGACAAGTTTACCTTCAAAAGAAGCCACAGTATCCTGCAGCTGATATGAAGAAAGCTGGAGGTGGGGGGAAAAAAAAAAAAAGTATTTCAAGAGAACTAAGAGTAGAAACAACTTCATCCAAGGCAACTGTGCAAAGCTGTTCCCATAACTTATCTTACAAGTTTTACAATCTAGACAGAACATAAACAAAATAACATGCTCAGCAAAAGTTATGGTGTAGTAAAAGCAAGCTGAGCAAGCCAGGAGATCTTGGGCATCAAGCTGTATCACCTCTAATCTTTCTGTCTTTAGTCCCCTCAGCACTGAGGCACCACAGCTGTGAGATGGACGGCAGGAGTGGAGGGCAAGTCCCGACAAAGAGCCAGCCCAGGCGGCTGACATTAACAGAGCAGGGACCTCCCTGTCGCAGCAGAGTGCACAAGCTTCTGCAAAATATGAACCTCCAGTAATTGCAGAGGAGCTACTTCACAGCCTTTCATCCTGTCTCTCACTTCAATGAGCATAACCTGTTTAGGGAAGCTATATGAAAAACAGTGCAAGTCCAAACTAGGTCTTCTCCGAAGAGTGAGGAGGATGAAATGGGCTACAAGTGAGCAGATCATATCAGGAAAATAAATAAACAAAAAAGTCCCAGCAGGGTAACACAAAACACCCACTTTAGTGTTGTATACCCTCTAGCACCTTCTATTCTACTCTTGAAGTGTACAAATACCAACGTTGAGTTTCTTCAACCTGTCATCTCAAAAAGGGGACAAGTCACTCAGCTTCTCCTCTGCCAAGCTCAACAGAGACTGTTGCAAACCTGAGCACAGCACAGAGACCTGCTCGTGATCTTTAACCAAATAACAGTTAAACAGTTAAGAAAAGATATGAGCCTCTATTCCTATTCTTTCACTAACAACCTATTTCAAGTATAGATGCTAAACATCAGTGAGATTGCAAGTAAACATTACTATTAATAGTAATATTACGAACACTAATTGCTAACAGGGTATTAACGGTCTGTGATGCAGACATTTCTCAAATTAATCAGCATGNGCTTCTGGTAACAAACAAGATTTTTATTTTCCCCTTAGCTTCCTCAGCCTTCAGTGTCAAATCTGTAACTCCAAAGTCACACAGGGTGGTCAAATCCTCTTGCAAGTCACAGCAACAGGCGCTTTTTTTGAGGACTGTCCAAAACACTGCAAAGTTTTTATTAATATAAACACTTTTTAAAATCAAGATGCTGGTAAAACAGCAACTAGAAGAAAGAATAACAGAGCCCAACTCTCACTCCCCTCCGCATCCTTGAAGTTACACCAAGATTGTTGAGGTTATAAACACAAAAGCTGGCTCATTTCCTAGACTCTGCATCAAAATTGGTTTGCACCAGTTAATCCAGTTTCTCCTTGTAACCCTCCAGGAGCTCCAAAACATCATTAAAGCTGCAAAGTGATTTAGCTTTGCTTGCTTTCAAGTTACCTAGTGTAAGGTTAAAAATAAATTCTTCAAACAAGCTAGGTCAAACCACCACAGAGAGATTGGGCCCAGGTATAAATACTGAGTCAGACAGGTAGGAATCCAAACCCAGATTCACTAAAGAACATGATATAACCAAGGGAATTGCTAAAAGGGTCAGGTAAATATTAAAAAAAACAAAGCCTCAAACAGCTGAGTAGCTGCTGCTTGTTGTGAAGGGCTCAGTTTCAATGGTGAGTGCTGCTCCTCCAGGCCTGCAGATCCTACTCCTCCCTTTCCTTCACACGTAGCCAGCTCCAATTTCTCTCCTTAAAAAAATCATCACCAGGACAGCCCCTTCATTTCACCAGCCACCAATCACCCCGGAGGCTATTGCCTTGATCTGCTGTTAAATTATAGGAATCCAGCATTTACTCAAACAGAGATGACTAAGGACTGATTGCTGCTTGGTGGCTAGAGAAGTAGTGGGCTGGCCCTCAGGAGCTTCCACACCAAACACGAAGTTTCTGTTCCACAGCACCTGCACGTTCCCCAGAATACAACCAAGAGGGCTCTGCACTCCCATGCTCCTGATGTTAACACACCTACAAGAGAGAAGCTTCAAATCAGGTTCACCCTTAGCAGCTCCCAGGTGGCATTCAACAGCTCTGCACACATTTCAGCATACATTTGTTAATGTTTCACACCATGGGGTCCAGATCCTTGTGCACCCAGTTTCTTGCAGAAGGGTTGCTAGCAGTTCACTTTCCTGCTGTAAGCTTCTTCAGCAACAACAGCAATCACAGGAGAGCTTTCTCTTTTGTTTTTAAATGCAACACAAGCCAGGCCAATCGCAGAGCCAAGGCTGACTTCCAATTCTCAGCAACCACACATAACTGGCGGTGAGGAACAACTAGGTAGACAAGGTTAACAGAGAAAACGGTTCATTCACTGCCATGTCCTCAAGTAACCTGCTGCTGCTGCAGAGATGTTATTGTCAGTGAATTCTGTGGCTGTGACCGTGACACGGCTGCCCCGCTTGACCCGCAACACCAGCGAGGGAGCATCCAGAATGGAGATGGGGAAAGACAACATGGAAGTAAAGCCCTCCCTACACAAGGCATGATTCACCCACTTGTTCCCTCACCGTATTGTCAGACCTCCTGGGGCCTGACTCGAGATTAGGAAGAGGCCCAAACAACCCCCCCCCTCCCCCCTCCACCAACTCTGCTCCTCCTCTGAGGGGGTCCAGCTGAACCCCTCTTTTCCTCACACAGTCAGCAGAATGAACACCTCAGGAGGGAACCCCCCAGTTTCAAAGAAACAAAAAACAAGAAGGACAGGGTGCAGGACCACCTACCCCGAACGGAAGAGGGTGGAAAGCTAAAACCACCTCTCCCCACCAGCCGCTGAGGGTCGGGTGGGCTTCCCTTCTCCAGAAGAGCCCGGGCCGGAGCAGAGCGGGTGCTGCCACAACCGCGGCCTACTCCGACGGCCCCTACCCGAGCCCTTAAAAAGGTGTTGGGGGGGCTGCAATCTAGGGCAAGGCGAAGCTTCCCCCGGGCGGACGACAGAAAAACTAGGGCAGAGCAAACATCCCCCCCCGTCCAGGCCTTCCGCGGCCGGGAAAGGGGCGGCACTGGCAGGCACCCGCCACCGGACAAAAGCTCCCACAGGGATACCGAACGGCCCCGGGATGGGTCCGTCGCGCCCCCCCCCCGCCCCCAGCCAAGACGGGCACACGGAGCCTGAGGGCTTTGAGGGAACCGCGGCCGCCCCGGGGCCGCCGGGCGAGGGACGGGCGACAGCCTCGGCCGGGCGCGCNCACGTGACTGCCCCGCGCCGCGCCTCGCTCCCTCCACGCGCGCGCGAGGCCGCTCCCCCGCCACGTGACGCGACGCGACGCGGCGCGGCGCGCTCGGTCCCCGCCCCCCGCCGCCTCCGCGGCTCTCCCGTGCGCCTCGCCCCTCACACACCAGCGCGCGCCCATCCACCGGCTCTTCCGCCTTCCGCCCCCTAACTCCATCGCACCTATCCGTGTACCACGTGACCAAGGGTGGGCTGCAGCCGGCCCTCTCCCCCTTTACGTGACCGGCGCGCGCGCGGCGGAAGTAGGCGCTCGGCCCCGCCCCTCGGCGGCGCTGAGGGGAGCGCCTGAGAGCGGAGCCGTTCCCGCCTCGCCCGGCGGTGCTGCCGCTGCCTCGTCGCCCCCGAAGGCCGCCGGGGAAGGTTCCTTGGGGTGGCTCCGCAGCTAATCGACGCGCCGGGCGGGACCGGCTTCTGCGGGGACGGGCGGCCTCGCCCTGACGCTCGGTCAAGGCCGCGGGAAGGCAGAGGCCCAGCGGCCCCGGGCGCAGCCTGGAGCCTGGCGGGTGCTTCTAGGAACAGGGTGAACGTTCAGGACCGTGGCCGAGTTAATCTCTCTCGCTGGCTGAAGGAGTGATTCGAAGCAGGGGCGTCTTTGTTCTTGTTTTTTTTTACGTTTTACTGATTAATTTAAATTGGCTTTTATTCTCTGCCCTACAGGGTTTTGGCAGGACCGATTATGAGTGGTTTATGTCACAGATTAAAGCCTGTAAAGGTTGCCAAGTTATGTTCATTATATTTGGTGCCTTAGTGTTCAGACACACAATGTTTAAACTGAGCTGACACAGGCTCTGGGCTTTCTAAAACTCCCTTGTTCTTTTTTCTGCTTAGTGTTCTCCTGGGGGCTTCATCCCAGGCCTGTTTGATAACCCAAACAATCTCCATGACTATCAAAAGGTTCCTTTGTGTTTTCTTTCCACAGCTGTGGAGACCAATGCCTGAGTGGTCAGGAAACTGGAACCTATTTTGCATTTAACATAGATTTCTTATAGATGTTATATTCTTTCACAATCTGGACACAGGAAGGCACCCCATTGGCATGGAAGAGTCCCAGGACAGAGGACAGCTGCACCACTGGAGGAAAATGACTCAGAATATGCTAGGGACTAATGGAGAAGAGCAGGGGAGTGGTGCAACAGGAGCATGTCACAGCACTTGGTGCAGCTTCTGGCAACCTAAACTGAACAGAGGCAGGATAGACGGTAAGAAAAGAAGGTGGCTTGACTCCCCCAAGAAGAGGAGCTCCGTGCTGTAAGCCAGTTAAAACAAAACAAAATACACTTTTTTTTTTCCTTTAGGATTTTTCTGCTGTGTATATTTTCCATTCTGTGCAGCACCTCTGGCTGCCCCAAAATTTAGTGGCTTCTGGAATTCCTTCTTTGTAAGGCCTGGCGTTTTAATCCATTTTAATAATTTACTTAGGCTATGTGGAAATTGGTCACTGCCTGGTGGTCCTCTGAGCAGGCAGTGTTGGTGAAGGTAATGGGAGCACCAGGCACAGTCTGTTCAGCCCCTGAACAGTGCCTCCTGTCACTGTGGTTTTTCTGTGGTCATATTTCCTTTATTGCTCTTTGCTCATCATTTCTCCCTTGACCTCATACTCTCCATGTAAGTTGAGAGGGCATCAAATCTCATTTTACCCTAACACCTGAAAATTAATCACCATGGTTTGTGCTTCTGCCTCCTCTGCTTAGACAGAGCAGTGCTTTAAGTGGCCTGCAGCCTGGACTGACCTTGATATTTATTACATAAATGTGCAGCAGCCACAGCAGCTCCTACGGGTTGAGAGCAGTAAGATATCCTTATTTCCTCTATAAAATGGGGGGTCTTTTAGTGGCAAAATGATATTCAAACCAAACAATGCACAGGTAGCTTTGCTTTTCTTGAGACAGCTGTTGATATTTTGTTTTATTGCTACTATGGGGAGGGAATTAATTACGGCTCTAAACAAAGTTCCACAAGCTTTGTGACAAACATGTCTGCAGCTCCATAATCTGTGTGGATCTAATCAGTATTGTTAACATTCTTTCATCATGATTTGGCAATCCTCTGCTAATCAAGATGGATATTTGATGTGCAGCACAAAACAACAAAGCCTGAGAGCTCTTGGGATGCTGTAGTCAGATGGTGTGGTGCCAGCTGGAGTGTGTCTCGGAATATCACACAGAACCCAACCCAGGAGCATTTGAAGGAGGAGAAAATTAAACAAGGATACAAGGACAAAAGCTCTGTAGATGCCTCTCTGCTGTACACGGAGTAAATATAAATGAGAAAGTGGCATATTTCCCTGCTAGAGCTCCCAGAGGAGAGACAGGAACAAACTGATGGAGGCTGGGGACATGGGCCCTTGCTACACATGTTTGGTGCATTAGGCTGGGAGAGGAGCCCCTGTGCTAAACACAGTGAAGGTGTGGCCAGGCCTGGCAGGCCAGTCATGCCTACTGCCCGTGTCAGGATGGACATCTCTGCCACTACAAGACCTATTGCAGTTTTCCAACTGCTAAAGAAAATCCAGTGCAGGTGCAAATCCTGCTGGACTGTGTGTTTCAGTTCAGAACTGCTTTTATCAGCCTCCTGATGCAGATTTCCTGCGTAGCCTGCAGTCCATCTGCCACAGGCTGGAAACCACCATTCTGGTGCTCTGCCATCCTACCTGCCAGTCACATTTGGGAGTTGGGAAAAACCACTTGTGTGAAGAATATCACCCTGTTCCTACCTCAGAAGTCTGCTTTGCTTCTGTGATACAGACAAGAAACGAAGGCACCTGTTCCTTACATGCTGGGGCTGCAGTGCACCTTCCCTCTGGATAATGCTCTTCTACTTTCTACACCACACACCCTCGTCCCTCAGACTCATTGGACAGTTAGTCCAACTGAGATGAAGTTCAGAGCAGTTTTTCACTATTTAGTCCTAAGCTTTTATTTTCCTTGTGCCTGTTTTGTTCCCCCAGTTACATCAGTTGGTCTAATAACAATACTGCTCTGCAGCCTGTTCTTCCAGTCTTAACCTGTGACACCTGCAACAACAGCACTACCTTTCCTCAAAGCATACCCCAGTACCCTCAGAGAGAACAGAATCCAGCTGTACCCAGAGTCTGTAAGGGAGAGACTCTGCACGAGGAAACCAACCTTGACTTTCAGGTTTCAAGTTTACAGGAAATAAGGATTTCTCTCCAGTTATAACGGAACAATTGAAAATCTTGGATGCAAAGCAGAATTGTCTCAAGAGATGTTACCCTTAGGTGTACAAGTGATTGCTGCTACATTTAGGCACGGGGTGAAACTCCCGAAGATGTGCCTAGAAAGGGGATCCAGGGCTTTGGATTGTGTGGATATGCCTGCAGAAGCGATCATGCTCAAAAGGGTTCCCAGTTCAACTCTGGAAGCAAGGCTTTCTGGTGTAGGTGACACTGGTGCTGGAGGGCTTGGTCATCCTCCAGAGTTGCTGCATGCCTGAAGACAGACCCTGTTCTGTAGGTGCTCCCTGCAGCCCTCAGTCCAGGTTTTCTCACCTTGTAATTTGTCTGTTACAAAAAGGTGATGGACTGTGCCCAGAATCCGATACCGCTCTTTGCAACCACCTTAACACCCTCGTTGTCTTCCATTCCTCCAACCTCCTTCACAAAACAGTTTGTGTGTGGTGACTTTGCACTTATTTCCAGATTGCTGAGGCAGTTCAACACATCTGAGCCTGGTCCTGATCCTGCAGAGCATCACTATAAAGACCTGTTCAGGGAGGACGTTGGCAGTTGTTAGTCTCTGTAGTACACACTTTGCTAATGGTGAGTGCTGAGTTTGCTCTGTTGTACTCCCCACTTTTATTCTGTGATGTGCCCACTGTTACCTTTGTCAGCCAAACAATCTCTAAGAATTAAACACTTATTTTCCAAACAACACTGTAGTATAAACTGTGTATCTGGCTTTGAATTCTCTACTGATCAAGTCCCTTATCAGTTTTCCATTATTTTGCCCATGACATCAGGGAAAGTAGTCCACAGGTACATGGTTACCCTTCTGTGAGCTGCCTAAACCAGTGCCATGCTTCCAGCCTCTTAAAATTTCCACAAAAATTATGTCTGCAAAGCCAGGAGATTCCCTGGCCAGCTTTCCTGGGGACACCACCACTAGCTGTTCATTAAAAGTCCTTTCCACCCCACAGTTGGTCCTGGGTCAGTCCCTTCTGACTCCAGGCATTCAATCCTTCTATGAACTCTTGGGTTTAGACCCCTCAGGCCAGTGATACAAAACCATTTCTGTCAGATGTTACTTCACACTAGTCCATAAACTTACAACCAGCTGCTTCTTCAGACATGTTGTGATGCTACTATAGCATTTTGCTTCCTAGAGGTACAAGAGGCAGGTATTTTTTGAACATTTCTAATTTTATAATCATCTGTTAATGCTTTTAAATATGACTACAGATAGGCCAACACGATTGCTTGGAATTGTTACTTAAGAGGCTGACAGTTCTTGGAAGCAAAAAAATCCATTTGCTCGTACAGCTCATACCATCTTATACCAGAATAAATGTAGGGGTATTTATCTGTTCCTTTTCTAGCTTCAGTTACAGGCGACTCAAAGTTTATCAGGCCAAGACACCAGTTGTTTACATGCAGAGCTGTCTCATTCTGGGATGGGTGATTAGCTCAGCTGCAGTGTGCCCTAAGTGCAAAACTAATTCAGGTCCTGGGCTGCTCTACACCCTCATGGCCTGCCAGAGACTTAAAAAATCCTTGCACCATGCTGCACTCTGCCTCTTGCAGCATATACAGAGCATCCGCCTCCTCTGCTGGAATCTCAGCCCTCCCCTGCTCCAGACAATATAAACATTCCTGTAATTAACTGGTAGTAAACTAATAGTGTTGCAAAGTGGAGTCTGGATATTGCACCATTTGCTGTTTTCCCCCAGACGTCATCTCAAGTTAAATAACAAGCATTTTTATCCTGTGATGTGTTTTAGGAGAATGTTTTGAATAGCATGTCCAAAGATATTTGCCAACTCTCGGGGTTAAACGTCTGTCATCTGCTTTAAATTAGAAAAGGGCTGTTTGGAGATGCAGCAACTGGCAGTGGCGGGAGCAAGTCAGTGAGCTTGAGAGACCTTGGAGAACTGCAGGCTGGCCAGCCTCCCCTCATCCCTGTGAAGGTGACAGAACAAATCATACTGAGAACCATTTCCAAACCTACCGAGGAGAAGAAGGTGACTGGGAGTAGTCAGCATGGATTTACACTGGGGAAGTGATGTCTGACCAACCTGAGCACCTTCTGCAGTACAATGACTGCCTCAGAGGGTGAGGGGAGAGGAGGAGATATTCACGTTTGCTTTGGCAGGGATTTCAGCTGCATTTCCTGCAACAGCCTTGGACAAACTGATGGGATACAGCCTTGGAATATGGACAGTGAGGGGGGCTGAAAACTGGTGGAACTGCTGAGTGAAAAGGCTTGTGATCAGTGGCACAGAGTCCATCTGGAGGCCAGGCACTGGTGGTGTACCCTAGGTCTGGGGACCAGTACTGCTGAGTATCTTGACTAATGACTTGAACAGTGGATTGGAGCACAGCTTCAGCAAGTTCACGGGTGGAATAAAAACTAGGAGGAGTGGCAGATGAAGCAGATGGTTCTGGTGCCATTCAGAGGGACCTCAACAGGCTGAAGAAATCATCAAGTAGGAATCACATGAACTTCGACAAAGGGAAATTTAAAGTTTTGCACCTGAGAAGGAATAACCCCATATGCCAGTGTGGGCTGGGGCCATCTGGAAAGCTTCTTGGCAGAGAAGTACCTGGAAGTCCTGATGCACAAGTGAAACATGTGCCAGCTGTGTGCCCTTGAATGAAAGGTCAGCAACATCCTGGGCTGCACTGGGAAGTGCTGCCAGCAGAATAAAGGACATGATCTCTTCTCACCATTTCAGCACTGGGGAGACACATCTTGAGTGTTGTGTCCACTTGTGGGCTCCAGCTGCTGTGCCCTCACTGACCTGGCTGCTGCATGGTATCAAGCAGTCCTCAGCAGCAGGAACCAGGCCACCACCAAATGGACCATGGTATCCCTGGTGTTATTTGTAAGTGCTGACCAGTAATTCCTCACTCTCTTGGCTCTGAGACCTCTTTTAGGGTTCACATACACAGAGAAATTAGCCAGCATTGCTCCTTAGGAGAATACCTAAAACACAGCAGCTATAGAGGGATGAGTTTTATAGCAGCACTGCCAGTCTGTGTCTCCCCAAAGGCAACCCTAAATCTGGTCACACCCTTTCCAGTTGTCTAGAATCTTGGAAAATTCTTCTGTAGACAAGTCCATGTGCATAATGTTGAACGTGCACCAGACACTGCAGCAGGTCTATTGAAACCCCTGACAGAGGGAAACTTAACATGTGAGCAAAATCAGAGGCACAAATTGTAGGGGCTATAGATCTTTCTGCTGAGACTTCAACATCCCTGGAACAGGAGCCTCACTCTGTTTATGTCTTTGGCACAAGCAGCCCAGGGCAACTGTGTAGCTGACCTTTTGACCGCAGCTCTACACTTAAGGGCTGCTGCTTCTCTCTTGCCTCTCCCAGCTCCCTTAATGAAGAGAGGGAAAGGTAGGACTCTCTGTGCAGGGTGATGCATTGGAGCAGCTGATTAGTAGCTCCCAAATGCCATCTTAACCATACAGTCCCTTGAGCCTTGTACGGGGCTGAAGACACCCCAACATTAGTTTTTCCAGACGAGGAGGCTTGGAGGGGACTGAGGAAGTTGGAAGACGAAGCAGGGGTTCCTTTTTTCTAATACACTGTGAATTTGCTCACTTTCGGTCTCTGAAAGAATGGGTTGCCCTTGACCATAAAACAGTTTGAGCAGAGTGTTCTGGCATCTCTTAATTTATTAATCCATTGACTGGACCTTGAAAGCACCTGGCATTGGAAAAGACTGTCCTGATCCTCCATTCAGAAGCAGACAGGACAAAGTAGAGCTATGCCTAGGAAGAGAGCTACCAGCACCAGTACAGAACTATCCCCACAGTGTTGCTGTCCCGGTTTGGCTTCCTTGTTCTGCAACAGCGGTGCCACCAGCTGGCAAGAGCTGAGATCCCAAGTCAGAGAGAGGAACAAAATACCCCCGAGGCAGGACGTGATGACAGCCCAGCAAACCTGCAGCAGCTGGGCTGGGAGCTGCAGGCAGGCAGCAGATTGAGTGCTGAAAGGGACAACTGCACTGCCACCCTGCCTGTGGCCCGTAGTTAAAGCGCTGTCGATACCAGAGACCTGCTGCAGGCTCCAGGCCAAGGAGTGCAATGGATCTCGTCTGGGTTCTGCAGCCAGAAGTGGTGGTGGCCACACACACACCAAGAGTGGCCAGTGAGAAGGCACTGAGGGAACCTGGACTGCTCAGTGTAAGGAGTGAAGATGATGGGCATCAAACAGTTAAAAACCCTTCCAAAAAAAACCCATATGAGCTGTCCCACAGAAAGGAACAAGCTTCTTTGTCTGCACCCTGGAGAGCAAGGGAACCTTCAAGACAGATGATAGGACAAAATTGGTGAATGCTAAAATCAGCTGCTGGGGGAGGATTTGGACTCTTTATCGCTGAGACATGCATCTAGGAGTCACTTGATGAGCACTGACTGTCTTGGTACTACTTGGGGTCCTTTTTGGTCCTGCAAGTCAGCTGAAAACTCCCACAGCATCTGAATGCTGTACTATAGAGTTTTTTATCTGATGCAGCTGTGGAGTTAGTCACCCTCATTGCCAGAGCCCTTGAACCCTTCTTCTCCTGCATGGCTCCAGGGACAAGGATGTTTTTTTTTCTTCTCTCAGCTGCCACAGTTTTGGTATAAGGCTCAGGAGGGTGACAGTGAAGTACTCATATGTCTCTAGACTTTCCTCTTCCTCGTATTGTATCCCAAATCATCAGCAATGCCTACTACAGTACTACAAGAAGCAGTTAGTGCAGCTGGAGACACAGTCTCCCACAGCTTGCATGCAGCTTGCATACAGAGCTGCAGATTATCCATGACTATGGCAACTGGCATCTCAGGGTGAGGCCAAGTGTGAAGATGGGAGTGCAGGAGCTGCCTTTAGGCATGTGATTTTAACCTCAAACTTAAAGCTTAGATCTTTTAAGTGCATTATTCCTCCCCAGAAAGTAACCTTCATAATTCTAGAGAAGAAAGAAGTGTCAGGGAAAAAGGACAGCTGGACATAGGCTTCACTCTCCTGTGCAATGAAAATATGTGGAAGTTACAGTGCTACAGCTGCAGTTCTGGTTAGGTCTTCCTGAAACCTTTAGTCTTACGCCTGTCTGTGTACTTGTATCTATACCAGCCAACACTGCTAAGAGGTATTTCCTTCTTAGAAAAATACAGTGGTTGAAAGGAAACTCTTGCCTCAGAACAAATGAGGTACTAGAAGAAGAGAACAGGAAGGAGATGGTTTGAAGAGTATGACAATCCCAACTCTGCCACTGCATATGCTTCCTATGAAAGCAAGGGCTGCTGATGCAGCTGCATGGAGAACAGGGCTGGTGTTTACGCTATGAATGACAGGAGTAAGTTGAGAACTTGCCCTCACTGGTGAAGGAAAAACAACAGTTCAATTTACTGTCCCTGAATCAGTCATGTCAACAGAGAGGCTGGATTCTTACAGAGACACCCAAGCCCACTTGCTCTGAAATTGCCCTGGATTCACTTGCAGCAAATGAAAAAACCATCATCCAACCCAACACACTATACAAATACATTTTATTGGGAGAGACCCATAGTAAGATGCACAAATAACTTTTTGTTCACTAGTTTTTCAGATCACACACTTTCAAGTCATGGAAAAAACAAACTGCAGTTCATTACAATTATCTATACAACAGGGCAGTAGTAAAAGGTCCATCTGTCAGACTACAGCATAGTGAACGCTACTCAGGTGAGAATGTACAGATCTAGGTACTTAAAAAGTGCAGGGGTCATTGCCACATACACTAACATGCTTTTCAAAGAGCAACATCTTTCTGGCATGTGAACACAGTAACCCGGTTAATGAAAGATGGAAAATCAGGCTCCTAATTTGATCTGGAAATTTATCTATTAACAGTATTCCTCCCAACAGCAAATTGAGAGTTATTTGTGACTGACACACGGAAAGCCATCTGTAAATATCACTATTACAGAGTCCGTGTGGTCAAGTGACACACAGATGACCCAACATTATCAGTTCCAGCCTGAACCTTCACAACTCTTCTACCAGTCTTCTCCAGAAGAGTCCAGAGTACTTGATTCCATGTAGCAAGCTGTCAGAAGAGCTGTAATCCAAAAATCCAAGATCTTGCACCACACCAAGTTCTTCCACAAGAGAACTTTCAGTCCTCAAGCTTCAGAAACCCCGTGTTCCACGTGCAAGAACGTCGACTGGATCACATATTGCTGGGTTTAAATTCCCATCTAAACGAAGGGAAAGGTAGGAAGTGGTGCTGATCTGAGAGAGTAGCTGCATTGGTTTAAAGCTGTATGGAAAACACACGGAGTCTGGACTTTTATCTCCAGTGTCTCTCTCAAACCAAAGCAGTTCAGCAGCTTCCACTACATAATGCGATCCCCATTTTGCTTTTAAACAGGATAGTGCTGTATGATGTTTGGGAAAGACCAGCAAGGACTGTTGTATGTATGATGACAGAAAAGAGTAAGAAACACATTAAATCAGTCTTCAGTTAAACTTCTTGCAAACAGAAAGACAGAGATTGATTTTTGCATTATAGTTGAGAGGCACAGTTTGCACTGATGAACAGAAACCCCCCATTTACATTGCAACTTTCTGTGGATTAGAACTCAGAAAAGCCACCTGGTCAAGTATTTTCTTTTTTTAAACAAACATATCAGTTATTTTCTTCTACTTAAAATTCTGAAACTACTCCCTTACCTATTCTACCCAAGATACCTTTCCATTTGTGCGTATGTTTTTCTCCCTAAAACTTGTAAGATCCTTGTTTCTATGCACCTTGGAAGTAGACAAATAATTCTGATTGCTCACAGGATGGGGTCCACCACATCCAAGTGGGGAAAACTACAAGCCAGCAAACTGAAATAGCCAGCAGGACAGGAACCAACCTTCATGGAGCTGGACTGAGTTTGGTGGAAAGCCATTCAGACTGAATGGGGGATAACAGTCCAGGGAGATATTCAGGGCTGAGCCAAATGTTAACAGGGAGACTGTGAGCAAGACCCCAGTTCAGCAACCTACTGCCTGAGTATAGGAGTCTCAAGTTCTGTTAAAGCCTTAACAGGTGCCCCCAGACTTTACAGAACTGGTACCTGAACTGGTAACCTGTGAGCAGGAACTTGCTCATCCCAGGGGACAAGGAGGAGCGGGGCCAGGATGAGGGGCTGCACATGGAGAGACAGCACTTTGAACAGGAGTGACAGAGCCTTTTGGAAGTTACTTATCCAGAACTTTTCATAATGGTCCCACTATCACACCTGCACTGAAAGAAGCCAGAGCAGCCAACTGAAGCTGAAAATTCCAGTTGGCCTGTTACACCCCTGCACTGCCAAGAACCAATCAGGTGCAGTGAGCTGCAGACAAGGTGCTTTCACTCCATCATCACAACAGGAGGCACATGGAGGTAGCAGGTGGCAGCCGTAAAGCACTCTAGTCACAGTCAATCATGAAAACAAACCCTGGTAGGTAACTGAGTGATGAAGGGCAGAGTGAGTAACCAGTGAGGAAACTGGTCCTTCCCCCACCCTTCACATCTCATCTGAAGAGGGATGACCATCACTTTCACAAGCTCTGGCAGCAACTAATCTGCAGCTCAATAAGCATAAGGCATGATGGAACAAACACTCAAGGGTTCTACTGCTCAGACGCTCCATTACCAGCTCACCTCTGAGCATAGCTGGCATTAGTTCTGGCCAAAGCCTTTGCTGTTAAGAGCACAGAATTAAGAGTTTAGCTCATAGACCTATTATAGCAACTTTTCATAATCCAAATATGAAAAAAATAAAACCAACAACCAAAAAAACCTACAACAAACCAAAACCAACAACAACAAAAAAGCCCCACACAACAAAAACAAACAAACAAAAAACACAAACCAAAACTAAACAAAAACCCCAAACTTTGGAGAAAACCTTTAAATGGGACCAAGTCAGCAGAAAGTCAGTGGTTCACCATCCTGGCTCTGCCCTCCATGAAATCTTTAGCTAT
Organism: Ceyx cyanopectus; assembly: GCA_013401355.1. Classification (NCBI taxonomy): domain Eukaryota; kingdom Metazoa; phylum Chordata; class Aves; order Coraciiformes; family Alcedinidae; genus Ceyx; species Ceyx cyanopectus. The sequence goes on along the minus strand of VYZU01000984.1, from coordinate 21,536 downwards.
GACACAGCATAGGAGCCAAGGATGCCAGTTTTCTGTCACCACTACTGATCAGTTTTAAAACCATGCGGGGTGCAGACACAGGGCACTTCTACTTCCCAATCTGCTGACATCCACTATACAATTGAGATGCAAAAGAATTTAAGCTTCTATAGACTCCATAGGAGTGAAGTCTCCACTTCCAAGGCAGCCAACCAGACATACAAGTTTATGGTAAAAGCACAGAGTGATCTTTCTACAGTGGGCTACAGGTTTTATTTTTATTATAACGATATTTTTCAGACTGGGCAAGCAGCTTTGAACTGACTGTTGAAGATCAACTAGGAATAAACACAAGAAGAGGAAGATGGTAAAGATTAGAAAACAAAGTTAAACCTACCTGTTCTCCTCTGAAAAGTGACCTTGATAGAAAACAGAACCTTACTGAATTTGAAGAAACTCTAAAGTTAGCAAGAAGTAAAAAGAGAACTCCTGATTAAGTCTGCACTAGGGTACAGAGAGAACAGATACACGCATCAGAGCTCCTTGACCATATATTAATGGCATGACGCTGATGACTAAACACAAAGGTATCCTCATGAGTCAGAGTCCAGTCCAGTACTTCAGTTAATTATGGATGTGCATGCCCACTGAAGACCACAGTGAGTGGGGAAGTTTTCCCATTTCCATGCTGTTATGATTAAACTTATAGCTGTGAATGGACATCTTGTATCAGTCACATGATCCTCTGCTATCTGCGTAAGAGAGAGAAACTCAGCCCAAATTCCAGATGTCGGTTTAAGAACAAAGATATCCTTTGCCAATAACAAAAACAAAGCCAACTGTGTAATGTCTTTGTAATGAAAAAAAATAAAATCACTTTTCAGAGAGGAGAAACAATTTACAACAGAACACTGTACGCCATGTGCAGACAGAATGGTTTCACATATTATCTCCAATTCCCCACTGTTCCATTTGCAAGCTACATCAATAACTTTGAATCAGTTTAACCTTACAGTTAAAAATGTGCACTGTAACACTTAAGGAGAGCTACTACTACTTCACTTGACAGCTTCTGTGATAGTTCGGGATCCAGTGCTGTTTCTGACACAGCTCATGACAGACACAGCAGGCTGAGAAAGGCTCTGTTAAATGGGTGGAATTGCAGGAGTTGTCGACAGACATCAGACCCTGGATTCAGAAGAAAAGCCAGCAAGTATCAGCAAGTCCTGATTTCCCCACCTCCCTGCTCTCCATCTCAGGCTTTGGATCTCATTAAATATATTCAGAAAGAAAAAAAATCAAACAAACATTAAAACAGTTAACTGCAGGACATCCTACCCTCAGATAACAAGTTGTAGTCACTGTGCACTTTGAAACACCTTGTGTAGTTTGTGCATCGTGTACAAGTACATCATAAGCAGTAGGGAAGATCCAGCATTTGTGTGCACATTAACATACAATCAAGCACTGATAGATGTCACAGGTAAGACTGATCTCAAGACAAACCAGTGCACCGATTTGTGTCTGCACCACATCCTAAAACACATGGAACAAGTCACAGGTAATAGTACAAACCTGTGCCGACTTCAATATGTACATCTTGGAAAAAGACAACGCATGTACCTGGCCCTAACACAAGGACAAGTTTGTGAGATAACTTTACAAAGATCAAGGTACCATAAGAGGAAGGCACATTAACCTCTGGTTGGTCCATTTCAGTATTATTTGGATGAGTCACAATGATATGTGTACCCTGAGTCTGTGGGAGGCCTTGAAAAGGAATGGACACCAGGTGAACGGGCAAATAAAAAGTACAACTTTAATGGGATTTTAATATTCAGCACCTGAATTTTCCCTTTTCATGAGGGAATCTAGAAAAGCAGTTCCTAAGAAAACAATGTATTGACTCCTAGATTTTTGTTCTGAGGTAAACATCTAGGACTACAGAGACATCACGTTATGTTGGAAGGGTTTTTACACAGCCTGTCAGTTGCAAATCAATGACCAGAACTTGTATACAATCAGGTGTTTTATTTGGTGTTTTTTTACCTAAAGAAATGGTCAGGCAGGCCACATTTTCCCAACTCTGCCAACCCTGCCACGCAGCTTTAGATTTGGCTGTACTCTTTTAGACCACTCCTAACACAATACTAGAAAATGGCACTCAATTCTGAATTGCGCAGATCCCTGTCAAAATAATTCTTATAATTAGCCAAGTACCACATGGTTTTGATAAAGAACCCCAGTATCATGAGCAGAAAGATACTTCCTATTTTAAGTAGTTGAAAATTAACATGGAGAAAGAACGACAGGGTTATCTACTTGATTTCTCTCAAAATGGTTCTGAGTAAGCCCTTTCACAAGTATTTTCCTGAGCGATGTGTGAGTGTAGCCTCTATGCTTTTAAATTCCTCAGGGGTCTCCAGAGCAATACCAAGCACGGTTGGGCTTTCATCCTTTCTCTTGTGCCCCCTTGCCCATCCTCACCACACATCAAATTGCCTACTTGCAGAGTCAAGCAAGAGCATACACAGACCTGGCTGTGTTCTCCTTACCACTCCCCTGCCTGCAGCACACAAAAATTTGGTGTCTGTGCTTCAGAGACTTGCAAATAATCATAAAACCATTCTGGGGCAAGAGACCTTTCAGATCATCAAGTCCAATTATTTACTGAGCACTGCCAGGTCACCGTGTCCGCCAGCGCCGCAGCTACGCGGCTTTTAAACCCCTCCAGGGACGGAGACTCCACCACGGCCCTGGGGAGCCTGGGCCAAAGATTCACAACCCTTTCAGTGAAGAAATACCTCCTTATGTCCAAACTAAACCTCTCCTGATGCAACCTGAGGCTGTTTCCTTTTGTTCTGTCACTTATTACTTGTCTCAGAACAGACCAACCCCACCTCATTACAACCTCCTTTCAGGCAGTTGTAGAGAGCGAGGTCTCCCCTCAGCCTTCTCCAGGCTAAACAACCCCATCTCTCTCAGCTGGTCCTCAGAAGGCTTCTTCTCTAGACCCTTCACCAGCTTCATTGCCCTTCTTTGTACACACTCCAGCCCCTTAATGTCTTTCTTGTAGCGAGGGGCCCAGAACAGCTCAGTATTCAAGCTGTGACCTCAGCAGTGTTGATCACAGGGGCGCCATCAATGCCCTTCTGCTGACCACACTGTTTCTGACACAGATCAGGACACCACTGGCCTTCTTGGCCTCCTGGGCACCCTGCTGACTCATGTTCAGCCAGGTGCTGACCAGCACCCACAGATCTTTTTCTGCCAGGAAGTTTTCCAGCCACTGTCCCCAAAGCCTGCAGCACTACAGGAGGGTGTTGTGACCCTAGTACAGGACTCAGCACTTGGCCTTGTTGAACCTCATCCCATTGGCCTTGGCCCATTGATCTGACCAGATCACTCTGTAGAGCCTTTGTACTTTTAAGATCGATACACTGCCTAACTTGGTATCTTCTGCAAACTTAGTGAGGGTGCAGGAAGTTACTTGAAGGCATTGCAACTCTCAGAAATACATGTGAAGTCAAGGTTACGCCATGGACTCTGGCTGCACCATGGCTGGTGATTCTTACAGTGATTTTCATTTGTGTTTAAGACAGAGAGCATGTGCTTGGATAGAACAGGAGACCAGGGATCAGCACAGGCTGGCTTCCACCTGCATCACATACAGCTCTGCAAGTGTTCCTGGGAACAAGCTGTACTCCAGTTCAGTGATTTAGTTATAGTAGAAATTGGAATAGAAGCTAATCAAGAACCTCTCAGACGCTTTGGAAAAGCAGGTTTATTGAAAACAAACTTGTCTCAGAGCTCACACAGGGCTGCTAAAAGGTGCTGCTACTTTGCCAAGACGCAGCAACTGACAGCCCATCTGTTCTTGGTTTCTTGCACACAAGGACTGGGAGGAGCAGACAGACAAGACGCTGGCCACGAGCAGCCAGTGTGTGCTTGCAGCACAGGCCAATGGCATCCTGAGCTGCATCAGAGGCAGTGTGGCCAGCAGGTGGAGAGAGGCAATTCTGCCACTCTGCTCTGGTCAGACCTTACCTGGAGCCCTGTGTCCAGCTCTGGAGCCCTCTGCAAAGGAAGGACATGGATCTGATGGAGCAGGTGCAGACAAGGGCCACAAAGATGATCAGAAGGCTAGAACAGCTCTCCTGTGAGCACAGGGTGAGGGGGCTGGGATTGTTCAGCCTGGAGAAGGCTCTGGGGAGATCTTATAGCACCTTCAAGTACCTGAAGGGAGCTTATAAAAAGACTGGAGAGGGCCTGTTTACAAAGGCCTGTAGGGAAAGGACAAGGGACAATGGTTTAAAATTAGAAAGGAGTGGATTTAGATTAGAACTAAGGAAGAAGTTCTTTACCACAAGAGTGGTGGACACTGGAACAGGTTGCCCAGGGAGATGGTTAAGGCCCCATCCCTGGAGACATTCAAGGTGGGGCTTAAGGAGGTTCTGAGCAACCTGCTCTAGCTGCAGATGTCCCTGCTCTCAGCAGGGGCGTTGGACTGGATGACCTCTAGAGGTCCCTTCCAACCCAGACATTTCTATGATTCTATGAAAACATGTGACCTCCATGAGGGGTCTAGGCAATCCTGCTTTATTTCACATCTGCACAAGATACGGGGCATTAGTTCACAAGGTCACCAAGTGCTTCTCAGCTGAGGGGCAGAAATTAAGACACCAAACCACCACAGGACATAGCTGGATCATAACTTTAATCTGTTAACTCTGCAGCTGCAAGCTATATACAAGGCAGGGGAAGGAAGAGTATTAAATTCTGGAGAAGAATAATTGATATCTAAGTATCTTAATCCTTAAGCTACAAAAAACTGCCAAAGACTGGAAACAGAGGCAGCAAACATATCCCCATAATGAAATTCACAAGTCCCCCTCATTAAGGGAGTCACAAGTCACCCACAATGTGAACAGAACCTTTGTAGACAGACTAAACCCGGGAAGATCACTGAGCACTCTTGCAAGGAATCTTAAAAATGGATCCATGTGGAAAACAAACAACGAAGACTAGAAACAAACACCTATTAACTATTCTTTGGTAGTTTACTCACCTGGGACTAATACCAGCAGCACTGGTAAGTGAACCAAAAACAACAGATTTGCTTATTTCCCACAATCCAGAAAGCACCCAAAAAGATCACTGGCAGTTCTCTGTGGCTGACTTGACTATGCAATAGAGAAAGCTGAAGGAATTGCCAGGAATAAGGTGTCTGCTGAGGAGGGTGGTGAGCACTGCCCTCATTGCTATGCTCAAGCCAACACTGCAAAGTAGCTTCTGCTTCCTTAGTGTCCATCACACAACATCCATTTGTCACTGAGGGGTTGCTACCCAGTACTTACAGGCTGGGTATTGCCAAACCCATAATTAAGTCACTACTTTGATTACCCATGACGATGAATAATGAAAATGTCATACCTAAATTAACAAGGTAGTCTACTTGAAAAGAGCTGAGCAGTAGAATGAACTGCTTCCTACATGCACCAGCAGCACAAGAGATCCCACATGACAGAAAAGTGAACAGCAGGAAAAAAAGTGTGGAAGTCTAAGTTCTTCTCTCTCCTTCAAGTGCCCCATGTGAGATAAACCAGTCTGTTCCCACACTGGGAACAGACCATTGCTGTGTAATCCCATCAGGCAAACAGGTACAAGGGCAATGGCAAGTTCTACAGGCTCAGCCAGCCTCTGAGGTCTACCCAGTTTAAAATAAAGCAAATTGAATGCCTCAAGCATGGCTTGAGAAAACACCCACAAGCCCATTTCTGCTCTCCACAGGTTACCTCTGCAAGCACAGTATTGCTACAGTAAAGGCTGGAATGGCTTGGGGTGGAGAAGGCAACCCTAAACAGACCATTCTGGAGAGCAGGAAAGAACAAGGGAGGGATACAGTTAGAAAATGTGCAAGTCACTGAGTCTCAGCAGAGCAGAGTGTGCCATTCAAGAAGTTGCTGAAATGCAGACCCCAGACTGAATTCCATCTATCACAGGGAATTCTATCTATGCCCTTTCAACAGGGTGCTCCCAGTTCACCTCCACGCAGAGCCTGGAGAGTCCCAGCTGTACAGCTGCACTGCAGTGAGAAACCCCTGCATGTCTTACCACGATCCTGGATTTCAACTGTGATATCTCACCCCACAGGGCAACAAAATCAAATCAAGTAAGAAAACTTTGATTTCTCTCATTTCTCCTATCACTTGTGTTTGGACAGTTGGCATAGCACCACCTTTCTGTGCCTCAAATTCTAACACTTACTGGACTAAAAGTGACAACATGTTCTGAAACTTCTATATGAGCATTTAAAATCACTGGCACAGGCTAGAAATTAAATTCTCTCTGGACCAATTTGTTTGAATGATTGCAGCACTATCTAGTTTGTGTCCATTTTGGAGGGTGATTTCCGACACAGTAACAAAGATGGCTCCCCATCATGAGAGGTCAGCTTTGTAAGAAAGCAAACTGAAAGCAGAATACACAGAAGAATGTGAGACCTGGGGAATTTCAAACCATCAGCTGGATTCTTCTAAGAATTGTCCAATGCTTCCTATGCAAGGCAAAAAAAAAAAAAAAAGGAGAAAAAGGGCACTCCCACTAGCAGGCTTCAGGACCACACATGGAGGTGCCTGGGGAGGTCATAGCCAGCAGAGAGGGACACTTTCCAGGTGACTCTGCAGCAAGATCAACTACCACGTTTGGTGGCTGATGCTCAGACATACAAATACCATTTTTGACCCCTCACCCAGAGCTGGAATATGCTTCAATTAACAGATCAACATCAGGACTAGTATTTCCAGGACAGGAATATTTCTTTGGCACTGGTGACACTAAATGCCTAACTAGGAACTGTTGTTGCAGACTCAAGTGTCTAGTTTCTTAAAAAAAAAAAACACACACAAAAAAAAACCAACCCAAACCAACAACAAAAAAACCAACAAAACCAAACAAAACCACCCAGAACACCAAAACAGGACCTCAAACCAAGCCCAAATTAAAACAAAACAAACAAAAAAATCCAACCCAAAACAACAAAACTAAGCAGAAAAAGTTCCCTGTGGCAGCATGACCTTACACAGTAGCTGAAGTAACCCTAGAAATACACATCCTGACATACTTCTTCTCCGGTACTTCTGCTTTTTCAAACCCCTAAAAGCAATGTGTTGCCATCACAGAACAAAGGCAACATTACAACATCTTTTAAAAACAATGAACAACTCTAAAATTTGAGGGCTCCTTTGCCACGCCATGCTACAGAATATTCCCTTTTCAGAAAATAAAGCCCCAGCAGCCAAACAAAGAACCCGGAACTGACTCAGTTTAAGCAGCAAACCCAGAAAGGAAACAGAATTACGAAACACTGCAAGATCTGTTTGTGAATCACCCCTGTCACTGCTCAGTGTGAGTGAATTATAGCTCTGGGACAGGTGCACATCTGGGAGACCTCTTCTCTTGCCAGGATTCCCACCGGATGGGAGGGAACAGCATTCCTTGCAGGATTTCCATCCCAGTCTCCACTACCAACTGGAAATGAAGCCTGGGGCTTGCTGTTTGCTGTTATTGATGAAGATACTGAGCACAAAGACAAGGGGGACAAGGATATAAAAACTAGCTTTAGGTAGTCTGGCAGGAACTAGAGCTACTCTGAAGTGGTGGCTGGGATCTCCAGCACATACAGGAGAACAGAGCCTGTCCCAGTTTTGTCTTTCTTCTGAGTTTCAACCAACTTCTTATTTGGCACCAGCAGTGAGGTACAAGCATGCTCTGCTCAACCAGTGACTGGGGCAGGGGAAAGGCATTCACCTCATCAGAGGGCAGAGGTGTCAGTAACAAGCTGAGAGTTTGCTAAAAGGCCAGGAGAAGCACCATGGAATCCTGCACTTTAGTTTTGTATTAGGTAAGACCATCACCCTGGAATGCTTTAATGGCTGGATCTGAAGGGCACCCAGGGACCTATTCTCCACATGCAGTCCCAGGTGAAGTTTAAGGGTGTTTGACAGCAGAAGGCAGCAACAGATTTGGGGAAAGAGTAAGCCTCTCCTGTAGCAAGCAGTATGACAGCAGATGCTAGCACAACATGAGCTAACAAAAAATTATCTTGTTGCATGGAAAGCTTCTAGCCTGTGTTAGTCAAGTGCAAGATGCACTCTTTAACCTCGGAGAAAAAACCCAAATTTATTCCATCGGCTTATTAAAAGAGATGGCCAACCAGAAAAGCTGAAACAGGAAAAGTTTCCACAACCTGGGACAAAAAAAAAATGGGTTTTAGGCAGTTTATGAAGAACCCATGAGCTACAGCAGCAGCATGCTCAGGAACCTTGGCTCACCTGGGGAATTGATACATTTATTTCATTTAAAATGACACAACACTCAAGTTCCTAGTCTGCATTTACCTCTCAGCACCTCTGCAGGCCCTCAGTATAATGTCACCTTGCAACAGCCACATGATGCAGAACATCCTACACAGAATTTAGTTGTGCCAGCTGATACCTGGGGCAGGCAGAGAAGAAAGATAATTTTGCTCCTGGTACTGCTGAAAACTACAATTCAAATACAAATTCACTTTTAAGAACTTCTGCAGTTTGGGCTTGATGGGCAATGCCCCTTGGGATTCAGCCTCTGGGCTCCAGTGAGTACAGCTTCAAAACTACCATAATCCTCTATGTATAAACAGTGTCCTCAGACTTGTACTTTTAAAAAATAAGATCAACCCGGGCCAGGGCCAGGCTCTGCCAATAAAGTAGTAGCTTATCTCTTATAAATATTTTTAATAATTTTTTTACTTACAAGTAGTCCTCACTCCAGGTAATGTAACTGACACAAAGTACCTGCACACACACACACACAGCCCCTAGACTTTCACAGAAAGCCCAAGAGCAACCACGCTAAAAGAAAGGAATCCTACCTCACAGCAAAGTAGGGGAGGAGGCACGTGGCCAAGAGAGCCTAAAACTCAGGGAAGAGTCATTTGGAGTAAATACAATAAAAAGGGATTTTGAAAACTGTTCATATAAAGGATTGAGGAGGTTAAAGCAAAAAACTGGTTCAAAAAGATGTACAAAACTGTTGGAGACCAACAGAAAACTCTGAAAAGATAACCTGCATTTAAATCAGAAATCAATGGCATCACACAACTTTGTTGTTAAAAAAGGAAAAGTGGAAATCTGGAAATCAGCATTTATAAAGAGTTATTATTAGCTCCAGAGACCAGCGTAATTCCCATGAAGTCCTGATGGAAGGGGGCCTCCTGCCACAAAGAGTTTCGTTCCAGACGAGTCGTAGCAGTGGGTGTAAACAGCATTTGGGAAGAAATTTATGTCAGAAAAATAATTCCTCCAGGTTTCATCATGATTCTGTTAAAGGAAAAGTTTAGATTGTTATTGTTGCCAAGCAAACCCAAACCCTTGTTTCACAAAAGCAGAAGGTAGCTTTAAGAGCCTCAAAAAGGTTCTTTCTCTCTTCCTACTCCCTGAAGCTTTAGAAGGATCAACTTGAAGATACCAAAGCTTGTCCTGAAGCTTCTTCTGAGGATGTTTGGGGCCAAACATGGGAGTGNTTGTACTTTTAAAAAATAAGATCAACCCGGGCCAGGGCCAGGCTCTGCCAATAAAGTAGTAGCTTATCTCTTATAAATATTTTTAATAATTTTTTTACTTACAAGTAGTCCTCACTCCAGGTAATGTAACTGACACAAAGTACCTGCACACACACACACACAGCCCCTAGACTTTCACAGAAAGCCCAAGAGCAACCACGCTAAAAGAAAGGAATCCTACCTCACAGCAAAGTAGGGGAGGAGGCACGTGGCCAAGAGAGCCTAAAACTCAGGGAAGAGTCATTTGGAGTAAATACAATAAAAAGGGATTTTGAAAACTGTTCATATAAAGGATTGAGGAGGTTAAAGCAAAAAACTGGTTCAAAAAGATGTACAAAACTGTTGGAGACCAACAGAAAACTCTGAAAAGATAACCTGCATTTAAATCAGAAATCAATGGCATCACACAACTTTGTTGTTAAAAAAGGAAAAGTGGAAATCTGGAAATCAGCATTTATAAAGAGTTATTATTAGCTCCAGAGACCAGCGTAATTCCCATGAAGTCCTGATGGAAGGGGGCCTCCTGCCACAAAGAGTTTCGTTCCAGACGAGTCGTAGCAGTGGGTGTAAACAGCATTTGGGAAGAAATTTATGTCAGAAAAATAATTCCTCCAGGTTTCATCATGATTCTGTTAAAGGAAAAGTTTAGATTGTTATTGTTGCCAAGCAAACCCAAACCCTTGTTTCACAAAAGCAGAAGGTAGCTTTAAGAGCCTCAAAAAGGTTCTTTCTCTCTTCCTACTCCCTGAAGCTTTAGAAGGATCAACTTGAAGATACCAAAGCTTGTCCTGAAGCTTCTTCTGAGGATGTTTGGGGCCAAACATGGGAGTGGGGAGGTGAAGGGCAGGGAAGATGTAACATCACAATGACACAAAAGAGAATGATGTTACGACAAAGCCATTGACTACTTTATGATAACAGGAGGAACTGAACTCAAGTGCCTGTCAAGGGACCACCTGAGGAAGCCAGTTTCTAAAACTACACACCAGGAAATCTCTCTTACTCTGAGTACCACATGGTTTTAAAGAAAGCCATTTTATTTTGTGTTTGAGGTTCTGAAAACTCTAAGTTAAGATTACATTAAAAAATATCTAAAAAAGTCTGTCCCAGTAAGGCTACATCTGGAGGACCATGTCCAGTTCTGGGCTCTCCAGTTCAAGAGAGACAAGGAACTACTCAGGGCAAGTCCAATGGAGGCAACAAAGATGCTGAGGAGACTGGAGCATCTCTGTGCCAAGAAAAGGCTGAGGGCCCTGGGGCTGTTTAGGATAAAGGGGAGAAGACTGAGAGGGGATCTGATCATTGTTGATCAAATATCTTAAGGGCAGGTGTCAAGAGGATGGGGCCTGACTCTTTTCAGTGGTGCCCAGTGACAGGACAGGGGGCAACAGCCAGAAAATGGAACCTAGGAGTTACACCTGAACACAGGGAAAAGCTTCTTTACTGTGAGACTGGGGGAGCACTGGAACAGAACAGGCTGCCCAGAGAGGCTGGGGAGTCTCCATCTCTGGAGACTCAAAACTTGCCTGGACATGATCCTGTGCAAGCTTCCCTGGAGGAAGCTGCTTTAACTGGGGATCTGGACTAGATGATCTCCAGAGGTCTCTTCCAACCCCTGCCATTCTGTGATTGTGTGTGAAGACATAAAATCTAGTCATTTATGAATGGGTGCATACCTCGGTACCCAATATGCCTTACACTCAAGCAGCCAACTTTCTGTACCCTTACATAGAGCTTTTATAGAACGCAATTCAACAGCACTTCTTGCTTTTCATGAATACAGTTATCAGTTACACAATTACTGCTTTTGAGGGTGCATTTCACACAATAGCTCCCATTACTTCAAAAATAAAGGGTTCTCAAGCCCTGTGGCACTCCCATCAAAAGGGTCTCCCACAGCCTCGAGCTACTCACCAGCCAGCCTTTCCCAGTAGTCAGCTTCAAAATTTCACTTCCTCCCAGTTTCTGCTTCTGTCCACAGCAGGCATGTGGGGGCTTTTCGTCCAGGAACCTCTGAGCTCTGATATCATAGAAGAGCAGGGAGCCCTGCCCCGTTCCCACCGTGATGATGTGCTCGTAGAAGCTCACAGACCGAATACCTGCCAGACAGGAGCACACAGGGCACTCAGGAAGACAGAAGCTTTGGCTCTGCAGTGCTGCTGACTGACTCTAATGGTTTCTGTAACAGCAACTACCTGCTCACAAGAAGCAGAGGATCCTCTGCCCTCTTGTCACCAGGCAGAAGAGGAGACGTAGGAGATGGAGGTGAATAGAAAACAGCTTCCCCTGCTCAGGGCAGTAGGTGAATCCCTACCCATCCTCCCCCAACTCCCCAGCTGCCTCTGCACAACACATGTGGAGCTCTGGAATAGGGGAAACAAGGTGTTGCTAAAGGATCCCCTAAGGAGTTTTCAAGTCAGCCCCACACAATAGGAACGTTCCTAAACGAAAAACAAAAAACTAAAAAGCAGGGTGACTGTCACAGGGGACTCCCTTCTGAGAGAACAGAAGGCCCCATGGGCCAGCAGGACCCACCCCCACAGGGAACTGCTGCCTCCCCAGGGCCCAGGTCAGATGTAACCCAATACACACATGGCTTAGAGGCTGGTGCCCTTGGCTACATTTTGGTTTCTTTGATCACAGGGATGGTCAGATGGCACCAGGCTGCTGGTGACAGATGGAGTGGAGCTACGCACAAGGGGTAAAAGGATTCTTGGCCAGGAGCTGGTGGAGCCCATCGAGAGGGTGTTAAACTGGGTCTGAAGAGGGGGAGAGGATAAAACCAGGCCCACTAGAGATGATCCTGGGGGTGGCATGGCAATGTTGGGGAGAAAACAACAGCCCAGCTTAAGGGCACCTGCACCAACATGGGCAGCATGGGCAACAGGAGGAGCTGGAGGCCACTGTGTGGCAGAGAAAAAATTAGAAAGGCAAAAGCCCAGCTGGAGCTCAGTCTCACCACTGTCATACAGGAGAACACCACAAGTTTTTTACAAATAAACAATAAAAAGAGATCCAGGGAGGATCTCCACCCTTTCTGGGATGTGGGGAGAAACATCACAACCAAAGATGATGAAAAGGCTGAGATACTTAATGCCACTTTTGCCTCCACTTTTATTAGTCACACCAGCTACCCCCAGGGTATTCAGCCTCCTGAGCTGGAGGATAAGGACAGAAAGCAGAACAACCCCCATCATTCAGGAGGCAGCAGCCAATGACCTGCTGTGGCACTGGGACACTCACAGGTCCATAGGGCCAGATGGGATCCACCCCAGAGTGCTGAGGGAGCTGGCCAAGGAGTTCACCAAGCCTCTCTCCAGCATTTATCAACAGTCCCAGATGAGTGGAGGCTTCACAGTGTGACACCCATCAACAAGAAGGGCCACAAGGAGGATCTGGGCAACTACAGGCCTGTCAGGCTGAACTCAGTACCTAGAAAAATTATAGAAGGTTCATCTTGAGGGAGCTCACATGGCAAGTACAGGAGAGCCAGGGGATCAGTCCCAGCCAGCCTGGGTTCATGAAGGGCAGTTGACCAACCTGATCTCATTCTGTGACCACGTAACTTTCCCAGTGGATGAGGGAAAGGCTGTGCACTGAAGTCTACCTGGACTTCAGTAAGGCATTTGACACCATGTCCCACAGCATTCTGCTGGAGGAGCTGGGGGTTCATGGCACTGATGGGTCTGCTTTTTGAGGGGTTAGAAACTGGCTGGTTGGCCCAGCCCAGAGAGATGTAAATGGAGTTAAATCCAGGTGGTAGCTGGTCATCAGTGTTGGCCCCAGGGCTCAGGTTTTGAGCCTGTCTTCTTCAGTACCCTTAACAATAATCTGGATGAGGGGATCCAGGGCACCCTCTGCAACTCTGCAGAAAACACAAAACTGGGTGGGAGTGTTGATCTGCTCAAGAGTAGGAGGTTCTGCAAAAGGAGCTGAACAGGTTGGATCAATGGGCTGAGGTTTAACAAAGCCAAGTGCTGGGTCCTGCACTTGGGTCACAACAGCCCCAGGCAACACTGCAGGCTGGGGGAGGAGTGGCTCTAAAGTGCCTGGTGGAAAAGGACCTGGGGGTGCTGGTCAGTACCTGTCTGAACATGAGTCAGCAGGGTGCCCAGGTGGCCAAGAAGGCCAATGGCATCCTGATCTGTGTCAGAAACAGTGTGGCCAGCAGAAGGGCAGTGATGGTGCCCCTGTGGTCAACACTGCTGAGGTCACAGCTTGAGTAAGAGGCTCAGTTTTGGGCCCCCTGCCCCAGGAAAGACAATGAGGTGCTGGAGTGAGTTCACAGAAGGTCAGTGAAGCTGATGAGGGGTTGGAGAAAAAGTCCTATGAAGGGAGGCTGAGAGAACTGGAATTGTTTATTCTGGAGAAGAGGAGGCTGCAGGGAGACCTCTGGCTCTGCACAACTGCCTGAAAGGAGGCTGTAGTGAGGTGGGCACAGGACTAGAGGAAGTGGCCTAGAGTTGTGCCAGGGGAGGTTTAAATGGGATATTCAGAAGAATTTATTTACTAAAAGAGTTATGAAGCACTGGAACAGGCTGCCCATGGAGGTGGCAGTCACCATCCCTGGAGGTATTCAAAGAACATGTAGATGAAGTACTTCCTAACAAGCTGTAGTGAGATGTGAGGTGGTTGGGTTTTTTTTTTGTTCTGGTTGGGAGTTTTTTTGTTTTATTTCTTTTCTGTATTGGTTGAGTAGTTTGTTGATTGGGTTTTTTTGTGTGTTGGTGGTGGTTTTTTGCTGACAGTGATCTTAGGGTCTTTTCCAACCACGACAATGCTTTGTGATACCTTATAGAATTCTCCCCACCACAGTTTTTCCCACTGCTCTGGAGAGTGCAGACAAATTTCATCCATGCTACTGAAGCAGCAGCTTCAATTACAGATACTACTTCGCTTCTCCAAGGCCATCAGCTACACTGATGGTGTAGAGCAAGAAGCCCCAGCTCTGCCAGGGAAGCAAAGATCAAAAGCCATTTATGATCAAGAGCAGCTTCTCTCTCTCTGCCTTTAAGTGAACACACCATGAGCAAATGCATGGCAGCAGAAAGGGACATCACATTGGTTTTCTCCAGAAGTTCACACCCTATCCAGCTACCTGCCAAGTTGAGATAAGTGACCATGTGAAAAAAAAATTACTGCCCATCTCCCACCAAGTGCATTTTGCTGATCAACAGGCTAGCTGTAATCAAGTATAACAGTCACTTTGTTGCTAAGACAGCTTTAATTTCAGAGACCAGTTAATCTCTACTCAAGTATTCTCACACAAGCACATCTTATTCTTTGTGGCTAGCACTTCACTCAGCTGAATAGGACTCCTGCATCCTAAGCAATAACATGCTGCACCTAGTACAATCAGTTTCCAGTCCAGACAAAACATTCTCTAACAAGTCAGTTATGCCATTAAATTGAGTAAAAAAAAAAGTACATTTTATTTTCACAAAACCTAAACCTGAAGCCTCATCTAAGCAAAGATCCACTGTAAATAGTTCTGTGCAGATTCTGTATGTGGGAATTTGCAAAATGTCCTGCCACCTCATCTCTATTTAGTGTGCATTTAGTTAAATGGTTAGTTCTGTGTAAGCACTCTACCCCAAACAGCTCTAACACAGACTGAACCCTGCCACATCTATGCTCTTCCTTTCTGCACAACATGCCAGGTTAAAAACCAGCTTTTTAATCCCTCTTTAGGCTGTAGTTCAGTGGTACTTTAAACAACACTTGAACAGGAGAGGAAAAAAAGAGTGAGCTGGTTCTACCAGCTACAGTCATGTGCCAGCTGCTGTCACCCTACCAAGTGAGACTAAACATCACAAAACTTGTAACACACTGGAATGCACCCACAGCACATGTGACTGCAGACATCCAGGAGGTGCAGATACAGCCAGGGAGCTTCCCCTCTGTACAGAGTCCCAGTGCTGTGCACTTCATCCTCATGCCTCCTCAACCTGCTATAACACCCACAGCCACCTGTGACACATTTACAAAAGGTAGGGCCACATTGTCATGCTCCAGATGTGAAGTCTTGGCTGTAGGCTTAATAGGTGGGAAACCACTGTGCAAGTCTCACACCTAAGGTAAATTTACCAATTTCATGTAAGAACCTCCACTTTAATTTAGAGAAATACAAATGCATCTGAGCAAACTGGAGACGTGTCTCCCCAGTCCACTCCCATGACAAGGGACTGGCTCTTGCAAAGACAGAAGCCCCCTGAAATCAGGAAGAGCAGTCACTTGGATAAGAGGAGAAAGGCACAAGATGCTCCTCTTACTTTTGTTCCAAAAGTGCTCTTGAGAAGCATCTCAACAGAACTCTTCCTTAACAAACAGCTGATGGAGTATGAAAGCCAATGGCTTATACATCTCAATGCAACACTGACAAATTAAAAGCTATAAAATGCAGAATGACTTTGGATCCTTCTCTAATTAAAAAAAAAACCCACCTAAAAACTGAAGGAATCCATGATGCATCCACTACTAAGGGGATGTTTGAACAGGCTTTCGAGAACAGCACTTGAAATCAGCTTCTAAAGGGCTGAAGAATCTCAGATTTATCATTCCCATCAAACTGAAGACATAACCTGTGCCTAGAACAAATCACTGCAACTCTCCAACATGGCCAGCACTTTACCACCTGCAGACATGCACTGTTTGGGTCAGCAAATTTCAGTGTCATTCCTGAGTGGCTGGGAGGCTCTACAAATCCCACAAAGCAATGAAGATGCAGTAGCATGTGCTACACAAGGAGCAGAGAGTCCATGCCAAGCAAGCTGGTATCTTCAGGACGTGCAGTCAAGGGCACACGACAGCAGTGTGTGCCAGTCGAGCAGAGAGCACCTACTCACGCAGACTGGGAACTAGAGCCCAGGGCCTGCACCTCCCTGTGCTGCTCCTATGGAAAGGTCACATTTAAGGTTCAGGGCAACCTGCCAGACCTATAACAGACACTCTCTGCTAAACCCCTCCACCCCAAAAGAGGAAAAGAAAGGGAATTAAAATGACTTAGTAATTAGAAAAGGAAACTAGAACAGCATAGATGAAAATAATAATAAAAATTGAATATATAGCAATATATGCAAAAGTAGTATTGAACCCAACTCTCCCTGATGGCATTTACATCACTGTCTCTACTGAGGCTGTGAAGAAGGCACCAGGAAAGTCCCAGGCTAGCAGATAGGAACCATGTTCAGGAGCTGGGTTCTGGTACTGGATTGAGGAACACACTGATCAGGACCAAAGACAGAATGGACAGAGCCTCCTCAGATGCTGGCCATTGAAAGAAGTGAGGAAGAAGCCAGAAGAGGACCTGAGTGAAACTGAGCAGGGGCTTGACCCTCCTGATCCCTCAGCATTATACCAGAAATGACATACTTGGGCTGGAATCCCTCACTGGTCAGTTTGGGGTCCCCTGTCCTGTCAGTTCATCCCCACAGGTGTGGCCTTTGACTTTCTGCACCCTCCAGTGTGGACACAAGATCCAGCAGGGGATCACCAACACTTGGTACTGACTCTAACCATGGGGTTTTGTCACTGCCAGAAGCAGCCACTGCCTGTGAGAACAGGCTGCTGACTCCAAACAGTGCAGGGAGTAAGAAGAACTGAGGTGAAAAGCAAAACCACTGATTCTCACTCAAACCAGGACAGAAAAACAACACAAGATGCACTGAAAAGCATTAGCTGCCTTCTCATGTAGAGCAGAAAGAGTTACTCTGAGTTAAAACCAGCCCCAGTTCTGGTCTTGTTAACCACCTTTCTCTGACCTGCTTTTGTATGCAACACTAGTGGTCTGAAGTTAATGCAGACTTAATACTTTGAGCAGGTGCACTTGGAAGCTGCAAGCACATTCAGGTAGTACATCAAAGCACTTAAAAGGCAGACCAGATTTTAGTCTGCAAATCAATAAAGAGCCTACTTTCTAGAAGTGCTGCACCACTCCAAATCTGTGAGATCAACAGAAAATTGTAACATTTGGTATCTTGGGAATTGTTATTACTTAAGTAGGTACACTGAAAGAAATACACCTACAATGCAAAACAGAAAACATCACTGAACAAAAGCTTTCTCCGGATACCAACTGGAGATGCCCCTAAGATACTACCCACAAAAAGATCATCCTCCGTGGATGGTCAGGACTTTCCACAGAGCCCCTACTGACAGTAGGTCAGGACAAGGGCTATGGCTGATAAGATGTTCAGGTGATAACATGAGTTGGTGAAACAGCTTTTTTTCATAGCAACTTACCCTGTATCTTGAAGCAGCAGACACTGGCATTTATCTAGACAGGACTGTTCAAACTCCAGTAACCACGTAAGTAGAAATTTCCTAATCCTTGCCTACATGCATTCCCTGTTGATAGATTGCCCGATGGAAAGCTGGATGCCTAAAGTCAAGCTAAATAAGGACTCCAAGTTATTAGTCTGGGATTAACATGGTTTGAAGCACAACACAGTGCTTTCTCATGTTTGAAAATGAAGGGTATGGGAAGGAGCTTATTGGCACCATGCAAGTCTTCAGGCTTGGCTCTGGTGTAAGGTTCAACTAGACGTACTGTCCACATCAGAAAAGGAAAACAGCACTCAGTTTTTGTGTATCAAAGCAAATAAGTGCACACTAAAAATTAAGACACTCACTTGTGGCTTTAAAAGTACAAAGCAAGCATTCACTCACAATACAGATTCCTGATATGATAGGAATAGACATGACAGTATTAATAGCAGTACAGAGACTGGATTTGCTTTCAGATGAAGAAAAACAGAGTAAGAGTAAAGCACTGATCTTGTCCGATCATTAGACTTCAGAGCTGCTTTCACATGTAGGTTTATTGGCTGCTCAAGGAACACTACCATAAGAGCAAAACCTACACATTATACTATGATTTAGTCTATCACTTGAAAACCCCTCCCTAATGATGAAGCTTATCTTACTGTACTCTTACTAGCTACTTGTGCAAGCAGACCATCTGACACACCCCTTGACAAGTTTCTTACCACTGCCTCGTTCTTTGGAACAGACGGATTTAACGCTGTGGGAAGGCTGCCTGGGATCCAGGAAGGAGACATGTGCCTGTGATCCTACAGCATACACTGACCACTCCTGACCATATGCCAAACACACGTTCNAGATTGCCCGATGGAAAGCTGGATGCCTAAAGTCAAGCTAAATAAGGACTCCAAGTTATTAGTCTGGGATTAACATGGTTTGAAGCACAACACAGTGCTTTCTCATGTTTGAAAATGAAGGGTATGGGAAGGAGCTTATTGGCACCATGCAAGTCTTCAGGCTTGGCTCTGGTGTAAGGTTCAACTAGACGTACTGTCCACATCAGAAAAGGAAAACAGCACTCAGTTTTTGTGTATCAAAGCAAATAAGTGCACACTAAAAATTAAGACACTCACTTGTGGCTTTAAAAGTACAAAGCAAGCATTCACTCACAATACAGATTCCTGATATGATAGGAATAGACATGACAGTATTAATAGCAGTACAGAGACTGGATTTGCTTTCAGATGAAGAAAAACAGAGTAAGAGTAAAGCACTGATCTTGTCCGATCATTAGACTTCAGAGCTGCTTTCACATGTAGGTTTATTGGCTGCTCAAGGAACACTACCATAAGAGCAAAACCTACACATTATACTATGATTTAGTCTATCACTTGAAAACCCCTCCCTAATGATGAAGCTTATCTTACTGTACTCTTACTAGCTACTTGTGCAAGCAGACCATCTGACACACCCCTTGACAAGTTTCTTACCACTGCCTCGTTCTTTGGAACAGACGGATTTAACGCTGTGGGAAGGCTGCCTGGGATCCAGGAAGGAGACATGTGCCTGTGATCCTACAGCATACACTGACCACTCCTGACCATATGCCAAACACACGTTCTCCCTGCAGTATGGCAACTTTGTGGAAAGTAACTGGAAACAGAAAAAAAAAAAACAAATCAACCTGTTACGAGAAAAGAGCAAGATGGCAAAATCCTGCAAGCTACGTTCCAGGAAGTTGTAGTGAGAAAAAAAACAAGACAGATCTACAAAATAAGTTCACTACAAAAATACAATTTTAAGAGCAAAACAACAACCTGACCCAGAGGAAAAAATTGTGAAGGAAAAGGGATGCCTTATCTGAATAAAACAGATTTACAGAGGCTGAAGCCAAGTGTTACGCAAAGAACAATGGCCTTTTTAGCAAATTGGTTTACATCTTTCTAAGTTTGTTTCTTCAGACACCACCCCTGAGCTGACAAAGCTTACCTCATACACTTGCATAGGTATGTCTATGTTTTATCTGCAAAAATACATAAGTGTAACATCCTTTATGAACTCTGCTAATCAAGTATCCACCCTAATCTATGCAACAGTTCTTTTCATCTAACCCGGAGTACAGCTCCTCCCACCCCCACAAAATAAGTTTCTCTCCAAGTTCTAATTTTTAGGATATTTAATTTTACATAAAGCTTCTGTTTTTACAGAATTTTACATAAAACTGCTGCTCTTTCTTCAAGCATTTAAAGGAGACAAATAATAGTCTGAATTGCTAGGCAATTTTTGAAGATTAAGACCAACAACGAGAAAAGCACCTTTGATAGTGTGTGTTCTGCTTTCCAAAGGTGGAAATAACCATCGAGGGATACAGCTCCCAGCTCCTATTTAAACAGACAAACACAAACAAAAGAGTTTTTACTTTCAGTATTATAGGTGTCCCTGCAAACTCACACTTGGCTGTGTACTCTGCACTGAGCTTATCCATCACCTTGTACATGCTTATGAAGTTAAATTTTCATTTTATACTCACCTTGATAGAAGGCAACACATGACAAAGGTACCAATTAGAATACGAATTAGTGACAGTAAATAACCAAAAATAGCTTTCAAAAGTATAGATTATCTTGTTAGACAAGGAAATAATTATTAGACAGTACAAGATAGAGTTGACAGTTTTCTTCAGCAGCTTCAACACTGAAGCAAATGTTTCTTTCCAGGGAGTACTCTAACTGTAAAAGCTTTATTAAACCTCCACCACAGAGGTATTTAACAGCTATAATGAAATATAAAGCCTACAGGAGCACTGTGCTTCTGAGAGCACACCCACCTTTGCTTCAGACCTTCTCTGTTCTTCGAGGGCAGAACAAAAAGTAGAAGGATGAATTGCTACTCCCACTAGTATCAATGAAATACCAGCACAGGGGAGGTTAAAATTTACTGTTTGCCAATATTAACAAAATAACAAGGCCAGTCACCTCACTGAGCAATCCAGTAAAGATTCAGCCAACAAAGCAGGAACTGCCTGAATGTTAGCTGGTCTTCAAGACCGGGGAGGAGAAAGCAGCAAGAGCACTCAAAAGTGGGATTCAAATTGAAGAGGTGCTTTGGTGCTTTATCTGCTTCTCAAACATTCCCTGTCTCCCCTGCTTAGGATACAAGTCTAATAGCAAAGCCACAGGACATTGTTCCTTCTGAAAACACGATTTCTCACCAACCCCTTACTGGATTTCCCTTGGGGCAGAAGCAGGCAGAGCAGATGAAGACTCCATCTCACATCACAGGGATCAGGAAAAAAAAAAAAAAAGGTTGTTTCTCCAGTATTTTTTATTTACGTAGCTTTTTACTTTAATATATATGGACAGCTTTAGGAATTGTCAGGTCTCTTGATTATCTTACTGACCTTGTTCTTATTGTTGAAAGCCAACGCTCGGACTTTGCAGTTGTCAGGATTGGTGTTCTCCTTGGGGATATCCTTCAGAGCCCTGTGTGTTATGTGGGCATAGACAGGAACTTGAGAGAGATTGTGCCTGGCATCACTTTTGGACAACACATCTTCTGTCACTTCCCAGAGCCCCATGGAACCATCCCGGGAACCTAAATAGTCCATAAACAAACAGTTTATTTCAAATATACATAATACCTGAATTTTTGTTCTGTTCTTTTTTCTGTTGTTTTTTCTGTTGTTGTTGTTGTT
>VYZU01000983.1:68534-81498 GCA_013401355.1 Ceyx cyanopectus | reverse complement strand
AAGAGCCGCCGTCGCTCGACGGAGAGCGAAGCGCGTCGGCGCGTTTCGCAGCAGCGCGCGACGAAAGAGCCGCCGTTGCTCGACGGAGAGCGACGCGCGTCGGCGCCTTTCGCAGCGGCGCGCGACGAAAGAGCCGCCGTCGCTCGACGGATAGCGACGCGCGTCGGCGCCTTTCGCAGTGGCGCGCGACGAAAGAACCGCCGTCGCTCGACGAAAGAGCCGCCGTCGCTCGACGGATAGCGATGCGCGTCAGCGCCTTTCGCAGCGGCGCGCGACGAAAGAGCCGACGTCACTCGACGAAAGAGCCGCCGTCGCTCGACGGGGAGCTCGACGCGCGTCGGCGCGTTTATCAGCGGCGCGCAGCGAAAGAGCCGCCGTCGCTCGACGGGGCGCGCTACGCGTGTCGGCGCCTTTCGCAGCAGCGCGCGACGAAAGAAGAGCCGCTCTATAGGGCACGTGCACGCATGTTTCGCAGTGTTTTGCAGTGTTTTCACACACGTTTTCACGTGTTTGTACGGGCGCAAGCGTCGCTGGGTGGTTCTGTGTTCAGTGTGAATGTGAAACACGTCTTTATGGTACTCACGGGGCTAGGCTTACTGGTTTTCAGGGGCTTGAGTTACCTGTATTTTTAGTGTTTTTCAAGGTGCACGGTGCTCTTCCTGGTTTTCCCTTGGTGATCTTTGAGTCTTTTGCTTCTGATAACAAAATGTCAGGCAGTCCCCGGGGAGTTACTTGAGTGATTTTTTCCTAAGACCGTCAGCAACGTCTAATCCGCCTTCTCTGACCTGTCTGGCGACTCCTCTCAGCGCGTGCTGCCAGGAGGGAGACGTGTGTGGAGTCAGCAGTACCTGGGAACATGCAGTATAGAAATAGAAATCAATAAACACAGACAGGGAGGAGGTTTCAAACTTAATGCAGCGGCTCCGGGAGAACAGCTCACAACCCCCCTCTGTCGTCCCCACTCTCGCTGTGGGTGAACACTGATGCCATCTGAGGCCGTGGCAGCCCCGTGCCCAGTGTCTGGGCCGGTTTGCTGGTGGGGAGGCCAGTTGCTTCAGCGCAGGGGCACTCAGCCTGCAAACCGGGCTGCCCATCTGCAGCGGTCTCTGGCCACAGCTGGGGGCTGCTGGAGGGCACCCTGAGCTGGACCTGCTCTGGGGGGGTCAAACCACCCCTCACCCCAGCACCCACCCCCTTTGCCCGTCTCGGAGCGCTGCCGGGTGCCAGTGGGCGCCGCTGGGTGCGGGGTGCCCGTCGGCGCGGCGGTAGGTACGTCGCTGTTGCACGCACTGGCAGATTGTCCACCAGATGGTACAGCCTACTCTTGGAGAAATATTTGAAAGGGCAACAAAATACAGCAGAAGCCATTTGACAGTCCACATGGATCCTGCACAGTTCGCCAAAATGCCTCCGCTGGAAGCGCAGCCAGCGCTGAGCAGAGCTGGGGATGCAGTCCTTGGGAGATGCAGTCCAAACTCTCTGCTCCTCTCCCACCCCTGCTCTTCTTTCCTCTCAGCGTTGCTCTTCTGCAGGGTTTGGGCTACCTGGAAGAAAAAACCCTGGTGAGACTCACTCCTGAGATGTGCTGTTGGCATCTGGACCCCAGGAGCTGTCTGTCCCCCTGAATGTTGCTCCAGACTCTAGCGGAGCTGGAAGAGGGAAAGGAAGCAGCAGACAGAGGGATTCCTGCCTCGGGCTCTGCTCCTGCAAGGCCTCCAAAAGCAGCCTACTCATCACCCCGGGAACCCTTTCATTGCCAACCCACCTGCCTTTCCTTTCCAGGGGTGTCTGGGGCTGTCCCTGGTGGAGTCCCTGGAGGGGTTTCCAAGCCCCTGACATCTTCAGGTGGCTCCTGGCACACATCCACACCGCTGCCAACTGTGCCACCTTAGTCACGCCCAGCAGCAAATTAATTAGTGCCACAGAACTCCTAACAGCAGTCGGGGCAGGATAGGAGCAGTGTTATGGCTTCACCATCAGAGACTGTGCTGAGGCTTTTGCCTCTCTGCTGCCCATGAG
Organism: Ceyx cyanopectus; assembly: GCA_013401355.1. Classification (NCBI taxonomy): domain Eukaryota; kingdom Metazoa; phylum Chordata; class Aves; order Coraciiformes; family Alcedinidae; genus Ceyx; species Ceyx cyanopectus. The sequence goes on along the minus strand of VYZU01000983.1, from coordinate 79,479 downwards.
TGCAACCCGGCAATTGCTGACTGGGACGTTTCCATTGTCTGCTTTATGCTAAATATGCATATCTTAATTGCATTAGTCAAAATAATTAGCTAATATATTTTTGCATAATGACGAGGTAAGCAAATATCACCGTAGCTCAGTGCTTCTTGCATGAGTAAATTTGGAAAATTAATAGACTCCCAATTTCCTAATTATCTGCCTTTTATTCCAAACTCAAACAATGAAATGCAATTGCACACTCCTGGGCATCTTGTAATTTAGTTTGCACCTTGGAAATTTTAAAGCACCTGGTTTTCTTCTTCCTTTTTTTCTAATTTTTTTTTCCCCCTGTCTTTTGAAAAGGGAACCATCCATCCGTGCCAGGTAATGTGTGGATATTGGGCTCAACCTCACACAGTGGATGCCCAAATAAAGTTTGTGGGGCACAAGAGCCCGTTTTGGGGCCCCAGGATCTGGGGTACTGAGTACTGGGCGTGCTCTCCAGAGTTCCCTTCCAGCCTCACCATGCAAATCCAACCAATTTCAGCCAGACTGCTGGAGCTGGGACCCTTCATGCTGGGGGACAGGGCAGGGCACCCCCCGAGCTGGTGCCGCCCTCAGGGAGTGATGCCAATGCTGCCACTCCTGGCTGGGCACACAGAGGAGAATAACCTGTGTTTAGTGTATCACTGTCAGTAACTGTCTCGTGAAACTTCTGCAATATAAATGAACCAGCTGGGATTGGGAAAAGTGTGAAGATCTTTTTTTTTTCCCCTTCCTTCCTTCCTTCCTCCTCCTTGGGGTGGGGGGAGGGAAGGGGAGTGGGTGTGCTGTGAGGTTTGGCACGTCAAGCTGAGAGATCTGGGGGTTGTCAATACAGATTAGTGAGAGCCCAGGCTATTATTATTATTACTATTATTTACTATTATTATTATTACTCCTGGGCATCCCCTGCCAGTGGAGGGGCCAAAGGTGGCTTCGTTCTGGAAGCAGGGACAAGGCACAGACAGAATCCTCTGACACCGACACCACTGAGCATCCTGCCCGGGCTCTGCTGCTCAGCACCCTCTGAGGCTGTGCCAAGGTTCTGCAGGGCCTGGTGGGCTCGGGTGCCACCCCACTCACCAGGATGGTGCCTGCCAGGGGTGCTGGTGGCCCAGAACCCCCTCGTGTCTGCGGGAGGAGCAGGTTTGTGCCGGCGTCTCGAGTCCCAGCAGCGCTGTCCCTGATTTAGAGCCAGCTGCTGTGTTTTCTCACAGTTGGAAATTGTGCTGTCAGCAATATCACAGAAGTGATTTCTTTATCAAAGGTCATTACCAATTATTTTGTAAAGAACTGACGCTCCAGTAATTACCTGATTTTATCTTTTTTTTTTATGGAGGTCATTTATATTTCATTATTGTCATGTTATGGCCTATCTGCTTGCAAAGAGGCATATATTAAACCCAGCGACTTCGCCTTAGTGTCAGAATTATTGCCCTATATTTCATTTGCCATTTTATCTACTGTTCTGGAGAAGATCATAGCTTGTTAGTTAAAGTGTTATATAAACTAACACACAGACACACACACATATGCACGCTCCTCTTCCCAGCACTTTGGATTTTCCCTCCCTTCTCCCTCCAGAGACAGCACTGAAGAATTTCCTATTTATTCCCAAACTGCAGCTACCTGGCTGCTTTTACATCCCATCCCCACAGAGGAAGCCTGCATGGGAATGCTGGGACTGGCAGCTTGGGCTTTCCTCATGGGATACCCACCTGTAGAGCCTGGAAGATGAGCTTAATAATCTACAGAGTGTTTAATTACAACTCACTTACCTGACATCACTCATTTTGGTGCCCTTTAATAGAACAAATCTCTGCTGTGAGGTATCAGAGTAACAAGCCCTGACAGGTAGTTGTTATTATCCTACAAACCTGCCTGACTTCAGCCACCCCCCCCGGGAGAGCCAGGGCTGCTGGCTGGGGTGGAACTGGGCTCCATCTCCCCCTGAACCCCCTGACCTAGGGCAGCTCATGCTCAGCCCTGGTGGGGAGCATCCCACCTCAGGGGGGGGCAGCCAGTGGTCCAGGCTGTGCCCTGCAGAGCTAATTAATTACTGAATCAGCAGCAATTGTGGTTTCTTCAGGATCAGAGCATCCCCTGCCTGAGATCAGTGCATAGAGCCATCAAGGAGCTGTCAGGGAGGGATGTTCCTGCCTGCCCTCGCCCTTCCTCCGTCTGCAGGCGAGGCAGGACCACTGAGGAGGGCTGGAAAATAGATGTCATGGCTGCCTGCTGCTGCCAGATGTGTGAGTGGAACCAGATGTGACAGCCACTCAAAGAACCTCTGCGTGGGCTGGGCAGAGCTCTGATGAGCCCGGGATGAAGGAGAAGGGGAAAGGGCCAAGGGCTAAGCCCAGCCCGGGGTGCTGGGGGCAGGCAGTGGACCCTGCCCCCGGGGCACAGCAGGGAGGTTCATTTTCTGCCTAGGTAACTCTGCCAGACACATCTCTTGCTCTACTTAGCATTTAGCCTCCCCTGCCACCCTCTCCTGTGTGCTTGCAGATGGTTCCATTTCTCTTTCACTCCCTTTTCACCTGCCAGGTAAGGCTCTGCCTGACAGGGGGGGGAGGGGGTGCAGGAGACCCTCTCCACACCCCAGCTACACCCTGTGCCCCTCCTGGGTCCCACGTGAGGATCAATTCATTTTCTTTTCCTTTTCCCAGAGGTGGGACCAAGCAATAGCACAGGCAGAGATACAGGAAGCATCCATCCCTATGCATGTGCAGAGGTATAAAAGCTTTTTGGGTGCAGATACACACAGAAATTAGCTGTAACATGGAAAAACATGTGTAGAAAACTACTCACACACTCTGGAGTTCCAGCAGCTCTGGAGTTCTAGCATCTCCCAAACTTTTTCTGGAAAAAAAAAGGCAATTTCCTTACAAACTGAGCCCTCGTTAGAGAACTCTGTGAAGGAATTGACACAGTTTAATTAAGGAGGCAGCTCTGCCTCATCCTCTGTGTACAACAGAATAAGGCAAATAGTTTTAAAATATTACACTCAATTATACTTATAAATCTTGTACAGGTAATGAACATATTCTTTAGATTGCAGAAAGAGCTGGACACTTATCTTACTCTTTAAGATAAAATACCACATCCATATAATGCATTGCTGAGCTTTCCTTTCACCATACACATCGCCCAGAATCCCATTTTCTCTTAAATAATAATCATTGTAATTAATAGACTAGTTATTTTATCTCCCTAATCTGGTTACAGCAATTTATCAAAGGTATGTAAATGAATGGGAAAGAGAAAAAAAAAGGCAGTTCATTATTATTTTCTAAAGGGTACATGTCTCTTGCTGAAGCATGTAAAATGTAATTCTCTTGAACTTAATAAGATACTTGACTTCGTGTAATTCTCGGCCAGAAAATCCAGTCAAGACTTTTTCCTTTTTTTTTTTTTTCCTGTCACACTCAATTTGTTTTACTCTCAGCTCCCTGGCAGCCTAATGGGCTGCTTCCCAGCGTGGGGGGATGCTCCCGGGGTGGGGGGGACTCTGGTGGTCACCCCAGGGTCCTCTCCCACCTCCGTGGCACCAGTTGTTGCTGCAGCATCAACGCCCAACGGGGAAGGGAAAGATGCAAAGGGGGTAGGGGAGCTCCCCAGATGAAAAGGGATCTGATTAATGACAGCACCTGAGAGAAGTGGCACTTTAAGCAACTTTAACTGTTGATGTATGATGACATAATGTCCCCTCCAATTAATGACAAGGATATAAAACACCTGTATTTAGCACAGCAGATGTTGCCTTGCTGGTTAAACGCACACAGAAATTGACTTTTAAAGGACCAGAGGTAACTTCTCCTCTCTCTGCTGCAGGACTCCTTTTTGGGTGGGACTTGGGCTTAGAGGAGAACAGGGGGTGACCTGTTGGGTAACTCAGGACTTCTCCTGGGTGCCACCTTCCCCAGGTCTGGCTCTGTGAGGGCAGACACCTCCTAGCTGCTGCCACAAGGCATGAAAGCACGGAAATGTTCAACCTCACACACGAGGAATGCCAATTATCACAGCTTTCCTACAGATCCTGAAGTATGGCTTCCATAAGTCAGCCTGAGACAGAGAATTCACATTCACTCCATCCTCCTGAGATTACAGGAGAAGTTCAAGTTTCTGTTCTAGATAAATAAGATTTCCTTAAAGCGGTTTAACAGCTGCAACAAAAAAAAAAAAAAGGGAAAAAAAGGGAAAAAAAAAAAAAGGGAAGCCATCCATTTTCTGCAATCAGTTGCACAGTGGCAGGTGCAAGTCAAGGGGCATGGCCTTTAGCAGGACCCGAGGCTTGGCCAGAGCATTGCCAATTAATCATCCAGCAAAATGCACTTGACAGCTTGGAGAAGCCTCCAATTCTTTTTCTCATGATTGCATCGCTAATTTGGGCTTTAAACTCCCTCAGAAGAGGCAAGACTTAAAGAAAAGCTGTCCAATTTTGGAATATTTTTTTAAGGGGATGTTTTCTGGGTTGGTTCAGGCAGCAAAAAGTGTTCAGGGGTGTTCTCCCTGGGGTGATTTTGCACGGGCAGGGTCGCACAGCTTTGCTTTCCAGCACGACCCTGCTGTCCCAGCTTTATTTCAGGCCACTCTTGAGAGGTGCTGCCCAAATGCCACGTGGAAGGGCACTGATTGAAGGGAAGGTCCTGACCTGGTGCCCTCCTGTTGCCTCAACCTGCTTTGCTGGATGCCAGCACCTCCAGCAGCTCGCCGGGGGGGGGGGGGGGGGTTTGGGCATGAGCTGGCACGTGTTACTTCTGGTTTATGTAAGGTCTTGCTGCAGCTCCTATTTTTAACCACGTTAATAAAAAGGATTGCTCATCATTATACCAGCTTAGCAGACACAAATCACATGCCCAGGCAAATCTTAAGGGGAAGTAAGGTGATTCATTCCATTAATCCTCTGCTGCACACAGCCACAGCAAATCCTGCCTCTAATCGGCGGGGGGAAGGCTGAGACCTCAGGGTTCCTCTGCCCGGCGCTGGCTGTGGGGATGGGAGACTCCAAAATTCACTGGTTTTGGGTCAAAAAACCCCCAAACAACAAGCAGAGCTGGAAAGTTATCACAGCTAAGATGGATTTCTGAGTTGGAGCAGCAACAGCCAAACATCAGTAACTCAGAGTAAGCAGCGGCGAAAAGTTTGAGCGCTTTTTTGGTTTGGTTTGTTTTAAATTAACTATAAAAATCCAGCATGAGAAATGTTTTGTCCTCGAAACAGAGCCAGCAGTGAATTATCTGGGCAGGCTGCAGCTGGACAGCAAACGACACGGGGCTGTGTTTTGGTTCCTCTGCTGCGAGAGGGAGGGGAGGAAATTCCAGCTCCGTGGGCTGGGAGTTGGATGTTTCCCTGTAAACAGAGCAGTGCTGGGGTGTGAGGAATTCTGCAGCTGAATGAGGACAGATCTCCTGTGCTCCCCACAGACACCCCGCTCTCATCATGGTGTGTATTAAAAATACACTTTATTTATTATTTAGAAATTAGATATTTTTTAATATTTTTAATTTTTTTTTCGTTTTTAATACGAAATATCCTCGAATATCTCCACATATGTCTGCAGCCAGAGCTACCACGGGCTCCCCAGGGTCTGGACTCGACTCCATCCCTGCTCCAGCACCCCAGATGGATGCCAGCAAAGCCATGCATCTTGATTAGGCAGCTGGAAGCAGAGAGGGAAGGACTGGGCAATTATTTTGCAGTACCTGTCCCAGGGACAGGTGTGCTGTTGCCAGGATGTGTTGAGGCTCCCCGAGATGGATGGAAATCATTAGGTTTCTGTGGAGTCAGCAGCCTGACACTGATGCCACATGATCCAACTGGGGTTTTCTCCCTGGGGGGGGGGGGGGCGGGGGGAAACACAGACAGAAACTCTGGGGGAAGGAGAAGGGCAGAGAAAAAGGGCAGAAAAACACATATGAGCCAGGAAGACACATTCCCTTCCCAACATACCAACGTACTGGGATGATGGAGATGCCTGTCACTGCCCAGTAACTAAGGGCTGTGCATCAGCAGCAGTGGTGTGGACAGTAATGCCACTGCCATGACTAATGCTGCAGGAATATCTAATACAATCAGGCCCCCAAATATCCCTTTTTTTTTTTTACCTGCTTTATTATTTTTTTTTGGCATCATATTTCTGTCCCGTCGCCCCGGTGTTCATTTCTCCTAATAGAATTTCAAAACTTCCTGATGTGATTATATTATTCATTGTATCCTATTAGTGAAAACAAAATGACTCAAATGAACCTATTAGGACCTGACAGAAAACTGCTGACATGATGGAAATCTTCTCGGGGTTCTCCTATTTGGATTCAGGGAGCCGTTCTTCTTTATCACCCCCTGCACCAGTATGGATGTGCCAGGGGCTGCTGGGGCACAGGGGCTCAGCTGGGGGTGGGTGCCAGGGGTGGGGGTGAGTGCTGCCAGGAGTGTGGCAGCTCCCTGACACCTCCTGTGATGGGTTTGTGGGGCTGGGGGGTGCTGGCAGTGGCAGAGGAATCCCCGCTGTCCTGCCCGACTGGCAGCGGTGCCAGGGGCACTGGGCACCAAGTGGCACCCAGGAAGCAAGTTCTTTGCTGGGAGGGTGGCCTAGGCTGCCCAGAGGGGTTGTGGAGAGATTCCAACCCTACCTGGGCACTGGGATGCTGGTGCCCCTGCTCTGGGTGCCCCTGCTGGAGCAGGGGGTTGGCACCAGCTGCTCTGCCTCCCCAGCACAGAGCCTGGCTCCTTCCACACACACTCAGGAGTTCTGAAAATCAAACTGTGATAAAGATCAGCATCACAAGCCTCGTTTGGGAATAAACAAACAGCAATTAGCACCCTATTTAACATCCCTGACTTTTTTGTGCTGCCTCTCCCCTGATGCTGGAGGGAGATGCGCTCTGGTGCTCGCCTCTGCCACCCCTGGGTGCCCAGACACCCCTCTTGGCTCTGGAGCAGCTTCAACCAGCCCCTCCTAAGGCTTCAAAGGAGAAACCTCCACTTCTTGGTGGTGCAGGTGGAAGGAGCAAAGGAGAGAGGCAAAGGATGGGAGGCAGAGGCAGGTCTGCTGTGCACAGCTCTACAGTACAGACGTCTTCACACATAAATTTCCCAATTATTATTGTGTTGCCCTTTTCCAAGAAAGGGTAAAGGAGATTTGTAGGAGCACTTAACACATGTAAATCCCCACCTCTTTAAAGCTGTGGTAAATGGGGCCATAAATATCATCACTCTTCTGTCCTTTTAGAAATCATACCTTTTTGTTTTATTATTATTTCTCCTTCCAATGCAATTAAACCCGGGCCTTCTTCTAACACAACTCTTGGGAACCAGACATTTCCAGAACTCTAAACAGGTGTTTCTTGAGAGACACTGTTGGGTTGTGATGATGAGGAAGACATCAGCTCCCAGCGAGCTCCCAGCGAGCTCCCAGTGATCTCCCAGCGAGCTCCCAGTGAGCTCCCAGTGATCCCCCAGCGCACAGGCTGCAGGAGGAGACCCCTTCCCACGCTGGAGCTCGGTGCCAACCCACGGGATGACCGAGGAGAAAAGAAAACCTCACTTGGCACTTTGAATCAGCTCATTCTTTTTTTTTCTTCTTCTTTTTTTTTTCCCAGAAAGTAGCAGGAACGTTAACTACATCTCCCAGTTTTGTTTTTTTTTCCTTTCCATCTGTTCAGGCTGACGTGCAAGACTCCCAATAACAAGGCATCTCTCCCGAGCGTGCCTCATGATGAATATTTCAGGGCTGCTGGTGGATCTAGACGTGGTGTCTGCTTGCAGGACATCTGCCTGCAACGTGTGCCTTGTTAGCCTACACCTGCAGACCCGGGGTCAGCAGCCAGAGCTGGGAGGGGATGAGGAAAGAGCAGGATGAATGGGGTTATTCATGGTGCCCGGGGGGCTCCCCGGGCTTATGGATGGCAAGGGGCTCCTCTTGCAGCCTCCTGGAGGTTGGGTGGTGGGGTGCTGCAGGGTCTTGGCTAAGCTTCTGGGTTGCAGAAAGTGTGAAGTTTGGTTTCCTACCAGCAAGAGGAGTGGGGATGATGGAGTGGACTTGGAAAGGGGAGCAGCTCCTGGTTAATTTTGCAGTTGCTATAGTGATTGATTGAATTAAAAACCAAAACCCCCAACAATAACACCAACAACAAAACCCAGCAACTTGTAAATTCAAAATCCTAATTGTGCTGACAACAATCTAAATGTGGTTGGAACAGCGAGTCACACTCCAGATTATGTGCTTCAAATAAGGTTTCAATTTCAACCTAACAAGGCAATTATTGTACAGTATGTTAATTCAGCATCATTTGATTAACAAAACCTATGGTGTCGAGCTAGCTCTGGAGCTGCTGCAGAGCTGCTCCTCATTACCATACAACAAATGCACCTCCCTGGCTTGCTGGTGACACCCTGCTCACTAAAGAATGACAGAGCTCCAAGTGTGCAAGCCAAGCCACAGAAAACACCCACACCAAGGAAATCAACCCCTGGAGATGCCTGAGGGTGAAGACCACCAGCCCCAGCAGCTTGGGACCTCTGCCACTGGTCAAACTGGAGGGAAGTCCCTTGTCCCTGCAGAGATGAGCTCTGACAGAGCCTCCCATTGCCAGCAGGAGAGCAGCCCAAGCATTAATGAGCATTCTTTGCAGCATTTCTAAGCTGCTCATTGATTTTCAGTCACTTTGCATGGCCATTCATCTCCAAACCAACACCTCCCCTTCAATCCACACTCCTCGGCCTGTTCTCTCACTGCATGGATCACTAAATCCCCCTGACTTGTCTCTGAATCAATCCCTGGCCTCAGGGATTCACCTTCAACACCCTGAGGTGGTGCCCCCCTTGCCAGGAGCTAAAAACCTGAAGCACCAACTGTTGGCATCACCACCTAGGACACTTTATTTCTACATGGCAAGTAAACAGATGCATTATTTCATAAGCATGAAAAAAAACAAACTAACAAAACAACCCAAACCTGCTGCAAGGATAGTGCTTTTAATTTGTTCTGATGATTACTTGTCATTAATTAGCATCAAATTATCAACAGAGCTAAAAACTTCAGTTGTACTGGTGAACGCAGGAATGATTTTGCTGGTTTGTCTAAGGTGGAAAAAAAAGAAATTATCCTTTTTTTTTTTTTTCTTAACTATGCTTTAAGTGTCAAAAACTAGTGGCAGCACAGCCTAAAAATGTAGAAAAAAGAGAAATAATAGCCTGGAATTACAGGCTGTGCAGGGAGCACGTCACGCACATAAATATTTCAGGCAGTTCCAACAAGTTTTTGGCTCATTATGAGAGCTGGGCTTCAAAAAAAAGGATTTTTAGCAATCATGTTTACACTTTATGAAGCAATTTATGAGGTCACTGCTCGTGCACCTCGTCAGAAACTTCCACCTTTCACTAGGAGCCATCACATGGGAGGCGTTTGGACAGGATCTGGAGACTTTGAACAAGTCCTTGCTGCTGGGATAAGATCTGGGGGTCTCTGAGGACCTCGAAGGGCCTGGTGGGGAGATTGGGACAGAGTTTGGAGCAGGACAGGCCAAAGGGGGGATGATTTGGGGCTAAAAGAGAGGAGATTGGTGCTGAGAGGCTGGGGAACGAGAAGCTGCTCTCGGAGGCGCATCCCTGACTCCGCTTCTCCAACGCCTCCTCCAAACGAAATCTCTGTTTCCAACACCACTTTTGGGGGTTTGCTTTGGCTTTTTGGACTCCGAAATGCCACAGAGCTCCACTCAGCACCTCATTAGTTATTAATGAAGCAACATATTTGTTGAGAATTTATGCTGCTTGGTTCGCTCCCACCGCCCTATGAAATATTAAGCGGCGCGCTTGGCCTCGCCACCATTTTGCAGGCGTTGGGAGCTGCATTTGCATATTCATGAGAGCTCATCAATGTTTAAGGAGACAGCCCAGAAAGCATGGGAGCTGTCAGGCAGCCAGTAAAAAAAAAAAGGCATATTTACAGTGTTAATAAGTATTGCAGTTTACAGGACAAAACGAGTGGCAAATAAAACGCGTTTCGCTGCGCCGGGTGCAACGAACTGCAGAGGATTTTTCTCCTTTTCTTTGGGTTTTTTTTTTTTTGTCCTTTTAAACTGAGGAAACTTCCAACCCACCAGGGAGATTCTCCTCCAGTGCCTCGGGACCCTGCTGTGCTGATGCAGGTTGTGGGATGGTTTTCTGCTGCAAGAGAAGGTCTGGATGCACTTGGAGATGTGTGAATAGGTAACATGGACCAGCAAAAGAAATCCATTGCATGTAAATCTTGGCAACTGAGGCAGCTGCTTTGCTGACCTGATGAAAGCTCTCAAGGTGCATATATATAAATACTTATATTTATAGTAAAATGCCAAATTAATTTTCTTAAACAGTTTGTTCATGTCTGTTACCTATTTTTTTTAATTATTATTATTTTTAAAAGCAGGACCAGGATTAATTAGCAAGCCAATAAAACTCCCTTTTCTTGCTGAGTGGACTGTGTGCCCCCTGTTCTGCCAGCCCAGCCAGTTATTTTAATCTCTGGCACTTGATAATAAATGCTTTTTATTGATTTTTATTGTACACTGCCACCAATTGAATCAACTCCGTATGCGAGCAGCTGAGGGAGGGGAGGCTGGAGGAGAAAATGTGATCAGCAGGTTCCCAAGATAGAGGTGGAAAAGCTGTGCTTGGCACTTCCCTGGGTGGTGCCAGGGATGGGACGAGGGGCACTGGGCACCAAGGAGGAGCAAATTCCTTGCTGTGAGGGTGGCAGAGGCTGCCCAGAGGGGTTGTGGAGTCTCCAGGTCTGGACACTGGGATCCTGGGCAGATACTGGAGCAGGGGGGTGGCCCCAGATCATCTCCAGACCTCCCTTCCCAGTCTGGGGCTCTGGGGCCTTGCCAAGGGCTGGGTAACACATCAAGAACTCCTTTTTTTCTCTTTTTTCTTTTTTTTCTTT
>VYZU01000983.1:46437-68460 GCA_013401355.1 Ceyx cyanopectus | reverse complement strand
GGGGGGGGGGGGGGAGAGCCTGGAGCAGCAGCAGCAGCAGAATGAGGCTGGTTTCTGGTTTCCCCTCTCTGTGCAGATGACCTGTGGGAGTGATTGAATGTGGAGCTGCTGGAGTTCCACCACTTTTCTCTCTGCTCCTCAGGCTGAGCCCAGCTGATTTCTTTGGGGTGTTATAACTATGACCTGCTCCATTAAGTAGCAAACAAAGTACAGCTGGAGATAGGGAGCTCAGCTTGACTCTTCCCTTCCACAGAACCTGCCTGATGAGGAAAAAAATGCTGTGCCCTTGTCACACAGCCTGAGAAGATGGGCTCTCCATTGATTTCTGCATAATAGGGATTCACACTGCCTTGCCCCCACAGCGTGCTTCACACCCTAAAATAACCTGGCAAAAAAAAAAACCACCACTTTTTTTCCTGCTGGTTTAGCTGGAAAATGTGTTACTACTCTAGGTAATGTGCTGCTTATTACACAATTACCTGAAGTGCTTTACAATGCATTAATTGCAGCTTGATTTAAACATTTCCCATTCAGGAACCAAGCTGTAGCCCTGTGACAAATTACAAGTCAATAATGTGGTTACCACGAGCAGAGCTGGATGCTGTGGAGGGAGGGGAGCAGCAGTGCTGGGAGGTGTGGGCACAGCCCAGCACCCCAGAGGTGAGGGGGGGTGAAAAGTTTTCACTGAGCATCCAGTTTGGCATGCTGGGTTTTTAAATACATATATTTTTACTTCATTTTTCTGCCTGACAAAAAAAAAAAAAAGAGCTGGAAGTTAGCAGATGAAGGATGTGTGTTCTGTGGGTCTGCTGGAGGAGGACAAGGGAAGAGGACTGGTTTCTACTGGGGAAAACCCCTCTCTCTTGCTGGGAACCAGTGCTGCCAACCTTTTGGCTGGGATTTTGGTGGTGCTGAAATATCTTCTCCTGTATTGTGGTGTTTGAATTTTCCCTCTCTGCTGCCAGCACACGAAGCACATCAGGTGATGTTTCTGCAGCACTCAGAGGTGCTTTTTTTCCCCCTCCCCCCAGAATTGCTAACCTGGTCTCATTGATTTCAGAAGCAGAATGAGATGGATGCTGAGAAGTTCCTACTGCTGATGCTCTGATTTCAGCTCTGCACAACTCTTCTCCAAGGAGGAGTAGCACAGGTGAGTTTAAAGCCAAGGAGTCAGGCTTTTGAAGGGAGAAGGGGAGGAATCAATCAGCTGGGATGGGCTGGGAAAGGCAAGCATCAAGCTGGCTGAAATGATGATTGATGAAGCTGTCTGTTGACTGCAAGGAGATCTTCTTTACTCTTCTGGGGCTCAGGAGAGCCTGGCTCTGCTCTTCCCTGCCAGATGGACTTGGTGTGTCTCCAGGCGAGCCACTTAGGGCTGATTTGTCAGCATCAAGGGCTAGATCATCAGATAGATGTCACACTATTACTGGCATCAGAAACAGCTCTGTGACTAAAGCAGGGTTTGGGTCTACCACATTTAACCACACACTTGAAACTGTCAGGTTTGCTGATTTCCTAACGTAGATTGAGACTGACTGAGGACCTTGGAGCACAACCATTAAAGCATTCACTTGTGAAACCCAAATGGATTCAAAAGAAAAGTTTTCCCTGGAGAAAAATTTCCCAGTCAGTGAGAGCAGAGCAGGGTGAGCTGCAAGCTCTGCTCCCTTCTCCTCCCAGCATCTCTGCCTTGGTGCTCACACCCCCTGGCCCCACTCATTGCTGAGAAACCCCAGTGAGGTGCCCGTGGTGGGACAGATCCCACCCCTGAGCCCTGCTCCCAAGTGTCTGGGATGAAGCTCCAGCCATTTCAGGGTCAGCAGCAGATTTTCCCTTGACTTCAGCAGGGCTTTTGCCCGAGGTGGCTGCAGATGTTCAGAGAGATGCCCCAAGGCCCTGCAGATCACCATGGCTTCACTTCCTACCTTTTCTGCTTCCTTCTGCCTCGCTGCCTTCTGTCTCCCAGCCCCAACTGCCTCCCAGAAGCAGCTCAGCAGTGGCCAACCTCTAGCTCTACCTCAAACCCCATNCCCTGCAGATCACCATGGCTTCACTTCCTACCTTTTCTGCTTCCTTCTGCCTCGCTGCCTTCTGTCTCCCAGCCCCAACTGCCTCCCAGAAGCAGCTCAGCAGTGGCCAACCTCTAGCTCTACCTCAAATCCCATTTTCCTGAGCACCTTGGGAAGCAAAATGAGTCTCATCCAAAGTGACTCTCATCCAAAATGCCTCTCATCCAAAATTACTCTCATCCAAACCCAAATCTACTTCTTTATTTTCTCTTTCTTCTGAAAGGATGAAGAGGTGATGGTCTGGGGCTCTCTAGACAGACCAGGGTGTGAGCAGAGCATGGGATTTACTCACCCAAGTTGGTCTTTTTTTCTACTTTCCAGCTAGCTGAGAGAAATCTGTCACCAGTTTCTGTCCTGCAAGCCTGGGCCATAAAGGATTTCCTCCAACTGCTCGTGCAGGTGAAAATTTCTTCCAGCAAGAGCTGTCACACGTTGGGATTACTCCATCCATCCATCCATCCATCCATCCATCCATCCATCCATCCATCCATCCAACAAGGGGCTGTTGCAGAACACAGCTAGCATGGGATGGAGTCTGGCCCCTGCCAGAGCTGCTCCTGACAAGCCAAAACAACCACTAGGTATTCAGCAGCAGCTGAGGGCTGCAAATATTTGCTTGTTTCCATAGAGATTGGGGGAGCCCACACACCAAAACATACCTTCTTCCCACCTACCTTCTCCTCCTGCCTAATAATATCAGCACAAACCCCTTGCTCAGGCAAGGAGGAGGCTGAGCTGGGCAGGCTCAGTGCCTTTGCATTTAGTGATTTCATTTCATTGCATATTTATTTTCAGATCTGATGGCACATTTCTGTGTTTGTGTAGATTTCTGCATTTACCTGGGCTAGTAGGGAAGGTCTGGAGGTTTGCTTTGTTTTCCAAGGGCCAGCAAGATCCAGAGGGTTCAGGTCTCAGCAGTAAAACAAGGACCAAGTCTCAGCCAAAATAATCTTTTCTTGGGTTTTTTTCAGTCTTGTTGACACTCCTAATGAAGAACTGAGAAAGAAAATATTTTCACACACTCCTACTGATGGAAGTTCAGAGCAGAAACTGCTGATTTCTTCTGCATTTCTCCAAATATCTCCTTTGGGATCCCAGCATCCCATTGCCCAGGTGAGGTTGGGATCTCTCCAGAGCTCCACAACCCCCCTGGGCATCCTCTGCCACCCTCACACCAAACAACCCTCGTTTTTTTTCAGACACTCATCATCACTGGTTTGGTTTGAAGGGGTCCAGCTGTGGCTCTGGGCTCTGGAGGGGCTGGGTACCACCACCCAGCTCCCCTGTGGATGAGGGAGCAGCCCTGGTGGACCAGGCAAGGATTCCAGCTGCAGGAGCTGCAGCGTTCAGCAGTCGCAGATGACATCTGAGTAATGTTGATTTTGTTTAGATGACAACCTCATTATGGTGCATAATTGCCAAGCAATCTCCTAGTAAACACTGGGTTAAAAACTACTGGAAGATGCTTGTTCCTCTCATTATTAATTAGCATGTGTCCACTCCGCCAGATCCAGAGCCCAAACTTCATTTGTTATGTTCAGCCAAATGCATGAGTAGCTTTTGAGTAATTATTTTCCAACATCATCTAATACCTCTCTGCACATCAATTAAAAATCCTCTTAACAAGGAACTGCATTTTGTTTGAGATCAAATGCCTAGTCCAAAGCTGTATCAATCATGTAGAGCTAATTAGTGGGTCTGCTTTATATCATTTGTTTTACTTTATTATTCTATTATACACTTCCTAATGAAACCAATTGAACAATTTTTAAATCTTTGTTCAATTAATTGAAGGCTTAAAGGCCAGCTACCTAGGCAGGCAGCTTTTCTGCTTTAAAAAGCAGCCATGGAAAGGGAATAAAAAAGCCCTTTACAAGTTTGATATCTATTTGGGTTGCGTGGGAAATGCTCTGCAGCTGTTTTTAAAGGTTTAGCACTGCTTGAAAAAAAAATTCCTGGCCCCTGAAGCCCCTTGTTTGCAGTCAGGGGATGCTGAAAAAACCAAAGATCTACAGGAGCTTGAGACCAGAGCAGCCAGGTCCCCTAAATCCTTGCTGAGAGCTGAGTTTCAGTGCAGAAAGCAGCCTTGAAAAGGATGCTCGGGGTAAAATTCACCTTTGAATTCCTTCCTATCAGAAAATATAACCCCCCCCAGTGGATCAAACTAATTTTTGATTGTCAAAACTGCCTCGCTCCCCAAATATTTATGGGAGGGTGTATCATATGTCACCAAGCATATCTTAATTAATGTACGATCAGGGTAGTTAATGTTGGTAAAGTAGAACTAATTTTCTCCAGCTAGCTTGTCTAAACGGTCCCCTCTGCAGCAAAAGTGAATGCATTTTAACTAAATAAAACTGACAAATCAGCAGATGCTTAGGGGCTTGCAGCAAATGGACTGTGTTTCCTTTTTCATATGGGTAAGGAGGGTAAAAATAAGAATGACTTTCACATGCCGTCAGATTGCTTTGGAGGAATCAAGTAATATTACAGAAGCCTTTGAGCAGAGGGAATTCAGATTTAGACCTCTAGAAATCTGGGTTTCAGAGCTGATTTTCTGCTTCATTTTAATATCACCAACTTCCCTGCATTCATTACGGGCTGAATTTGAAGCTAGGTGCCTTGTGCAAACAAACAGGTTTTTACTCCTGGGCAGTGTTGGGAGGGGGGGGAGCATCCTTTTTGGGTTATCCCAGCATCCTGTTTGGGAAGGTTGTGCCAGAAAGAGCAGCTCCAGTTCACTTCCAGACCCTCAGACCTCTGTCAGAAGGGAGCTAAGCTCCCTTGTCTTTGGGGATTTGGTAATTCCTAAGAGCCAAGGGGGAAAAAAACCCCCTCTAATTAGCAGAGTGCTAAACTGGGGGGGAAAACAGATTAAAAAAGCAGCAAAGATTGGTTTGCAATTCCTCACAGTGCAATTATCTTCTCTGGGTGACAGCAACAGCTCTTGTGATGGTGTAAAACCCCCCTGACACACTGCCTTGATTCACAGATTCACAGATATTAGGGGTTGAAAGGGACCAGAGGGTGGTCAGTTCAGCTCTAAAGGCATTGAGTGGTCAGCTCTAAAGGCACTGAGTGGTCAGCTCTAAAGGCACTGAGTGGTCAGCTCTAAAGGCATTGAGTGGTCAGTTTTAAAGGCACTGAGTGGTCAGCTCTAAAGGCACTGAGTGGTCAGCTCTAAAGGCATTGAGTGGTCAGTTTTAAAGGCATTGAGTGGTCAGTTTTAAAGGCACTGAGTGGTCAGCTCTAAAGGCACTGAGTGGTCAGCTCTAAAGGCATTGAGTGGTCAGCTCTAAAGGCATTGAGTGGTCAGTTTTAAAGGCACTGAGTGGTCAGTTCTAAAGGCATCAAGTGGTCAGTTCTAAAGGCATCAAGTGGTCAGTTCTAAAGGCATCAAGTGGTCATTTCTAACCTGGCAAGCCCTTCAGCAGGCTCACTGGCTCCTGTGTCCAAAGCTGCATGACAGATGCTGAGCTGCCCAGCTCTGCTCAGCCTCCCACTCTCCTGCTCAGCTGCAGCCTGGCCTTGGGAGCCCAGGAGCCTGAAAAGCAGCAGCCTCAGATCCTGCTCCTGCCCTGGGGGAGAGGGAACCCACCCTGGGCAGTGCCTGCCTCCCAGGTTGCAAGGCTCTGGGTGACCTGTTTGCTCCCAGGCGAGTGCCCAGCTGAGAAGGAATCTCAGCCCCGTTCTCTGCTGTGTGCTACAAGAAGCAATCTCCCATTTCATTACCAGCAGGCTGAACTCACCGTGCGAGTGCTGAGCAGACAGATTCCCATTTCCCTCCCGGGCTGTGTGCACCTGAGCAGTGCCAACCTCCCCCTTCCCCACTCCCTCTCTCCAGCCAGAGCCAGGCAGCGAGAGCATCTCCCCTGGCTGCCCCTTAATCACTCCTGACTCGTGGAGATGGAGAGAACCCAGCCTGTGGAGCTGGGCTGGGAACTCCATAATGAGATTAGTTTCAGCAGCCCTTACACTTCCACATATGCTTAAAGTTCACTGGCAACCAAGGTGCAATACTTTGCTTGCATCGACAGCCCGGGGATTAAAACCAGAGAGCCAGGTCGTTGCACACGTGTGTGTGGGAGGGGTTGCTGGCTGGGTTTTCCCAGCTCTGATGGCCAAGTCACAATCTGAGTGTGCAAGGGAAACAGAGGCAAGGCAGAGCACAAGGAAAGGGGTCTGGAAAGCCAGGTCCTGCAGAGGTGAAGAGCTGGGCTGATGCTCACCTGGCTGCTGAGGGTTGTGATTCAGCCCTCAGAAAGGCCCAAGTCACACTGAGGTCTCAAAGCAGGGCTGAAGTAGGACGTGAGTGTTGATAACCTCGTGCTGAGGATGTTTTCAGCTCAAGTGAACATTGAATTCTTGCTTCAACTGGATGAAATCCCCTTGGCACGGAGCCCTGGCCAGGGCTTGGAGAGTTTCACAGCTCGAGGAGCCCGCCCTTGCCGAGGCAAACCCAGAGCACAGGGCCCCTGTCCCTGGGGAGAGCAGCCTGGTCGGAGGCTTCAGGTTGTAAATTTCAATTTAATGTGGGATTTTTGCCTCTGTTTCCTCCCCGTTGCCCAGGTTGGAGAGCTGGGCTAAGCAATTAGCACATGCAGAGGTGAAGTGACAGTGTCCCCCCCCCCCATCCCCATCACACGGGCCAACATCTTCCCCTCGTCCTCAGCCAGGGCCATCTGGAAATTAATTTCCAACAAAGTGTAAAGAGGGAAGAGGGGTTTTTTTTTGTGATCTAATTCTTTAGGTAGCATTATTTAATTTCTTTGCACAAAGGGCCGAGGATGGAGACAGATGCAAAACAGAACTGGAGAGGCAGAGAGCACATTGTTCTGTTCTTCTTCTCTAAAGAGCCAATTATTCTCCTTTAAGTCCTTTAGTTTCAGGGGCTGACTGAGGAGTTTAAAGGATAAAAGTATTAGCCTTTCATCTGTGGGATTCAAGTGCCAGTCCTCAAGGCAGACCAAAGCAAAATGAAGTGGGTTGTCTTATTTTGCTTCTTAATGTATTATTATATAATGGTATTATTAAACATTAGTGAATAGAGAATTCAAATTCGCAGCACTGACAGCGCTGATTAATTTGGGGTTTTTTGTGCTTTTTTTTTTAAAGGACAAAATTTCACTCAGCATCAAAAATATAAATTAAATCTTTCAAGGCAACTTTCAAGGAAAGCACAACGGCTGCTGCTTTTTTGTTTTGCAACTAGAATTCTCCTTTTGGTAATATTGCAATCGGGGTGAGTTTCCTTTTAGCTATGGAAAAAAAAAACCCCACATTAAATTCCAAATATCTCCATCCAGGGTCGTTTGAAACGACTCCTGCTTTCAATTCCTGTACCCAGGGGGAAATCAGCATCATGCCAACGAGGGTCTGGGGAGGTGGGAGGGGGACCAGGGAGTTGTGTGATGTCCCAGGAGCAGGGGGTGGCACCAGAGCATCTCCCTTCCAAACCACCACTGTGCTGTTACTCTGGTTCACACCCTGATAATAGCAGCATTTAATTAAATATCTGTGACACGTGTGATCCAGCAGCAACCCAAATGACATGAGGATGCCCTTCCTCACCTGCAGCTTGGCAGCCACTGGTGGGAACCTGGAGACACCTCATTTCTGCTCCCTCCCAGAGGGGAGAAGCAGCCCAGTCCGGGCCATTTCTCGACACAAATATTGAAAGCAGAGGAATGACAAATATTTAGCCTCACGTCGAGACACGGGGTTAAGTGAATATGGCAAAACAATAGCCCTCCCTTGTCTGTTCCAGCTCCTAACAGCAGTGAGAGCTCAGTAAACAAACCCCTGATCCTTCTCTTCTCTCAGCCCCAGCACCCTCCACCTTCCCCAGTTATTTTGGCACTGCTTTGCTCAGGGTTTTGTGGGGTTTTTTTCCCAAACTCAGAGCAGTGTTTTCCTCTGAGCTCATGCAGCAGTTGTTTACCTGCTGCTGGGGACAGCGAGGAAGCTTTGCCAGCCTCCCCCTGCAAGCCAAGGGCTGGAAACTTCCTCCAGCCACAGATAAGAGCGGAAATTCTCCTCTAATCCCAGGGCTCCAGAGGCTCAGCTCTGAGAAAATGCAAAGACCTGGGAGAAAACAGAAGGCAGCGAGTGCTGCTGCCTGGCCTGCTGTCCAAAAACTCAAGGAGATGCAGAAAAGCTGCCCCAAGTAGCAGTGGAGTTAAGTTTTAAAGGCAAAAGCACCATGAGGATGTTGAAATGACCCCCATTATACCCATTGCCAGGCTGGGGAGCTGAGGGTGAGGCCACCATGGCAGCATCAGCTGCACAAACCTTGGTGAGTGCTTGGGCAGTAAAGATGCTCCAAATCCTGGGACCCTGCAGGCACTGGGACCCTGAGCCCTCCACAGGCTGCACCTCTGCAGCTTTTCTGTTCCCATTCCCAGCCTCTCCTCTCCTTGCTTTGCCTGTTTATCCACAATCTGGCTGTTTAGATTCCTTCTAAACAAGATGGGAATATCTTCATGCCTGTTTAGTAAGAATATTCCGCATCCATCTGTTATTTACATCATTCATTTTCCTGAGGTGTCTCCAACAAATCCTGGCTGGATGCTCTGTGTGTGTTATTAATAAAACAGCTGTAAAAATATTAACTGTGTGGCCTAATTGTCAGCCCTGATTAGGAGCCAAATTTATCCCTGAACGGATGTGGCCCTTCTCCAGACCTGACCCTTCACAGCCTGACAGACTGGGAGGTGCTGCATCAAGAGCCACTTTTGCTGCTCTTTTTTGGGGAGCTTCCCTGAGTGGACCCGGGTTTCTGGGAGCAACACCTCAGATTTTTTTGCTCCGGGCTCCTTTTTAACAGTTTTTCAGTATCTTCTCATTTTGCAGAGACACGTGGAGATTGAGGAAAAATGTGAGCTCAAGGCCTTGGGTTGATGTTTGCTGAGAGCTTTCCCAACTGAGGGGGTGTGCAAACTCCACAGAGGACCCCAGGAAAAGCCACATCCCTGTGGAAAACCGGCTGCAAATCAGAGATGCTCACTGGGATTCTCTAAGAGCTGGGATGTTATTCTGAGGGCAGAGATTCAAGATATTCTCCTATAAACCACCCAGAGTCCCCGTGACCCCTGGAGGGGTTTCCAAGCCCCCCGTGGAGCTGTGGTGCTGAGGGACACGGGGCAGGGGTGCCCTAATGGTTGGACTTGATGATAACAACCACCTCGGTGATCCTGTGATGCTACAATTTGAGAGCATTCACTTTTCCTGAGTGCAATCTGAGAGGCATCTGAAATTTGGCTAAATTTAGGCTGTCGGAGCTGCCTTTTGCTCCGAGTTGTGCTCTCTCCCAGGAGCTGTGCTGGGAAGATGAGTGTTTGTGGCATTTTTCACGTTACCATGGGGATTGCTATAGTAACAACTCTCCTAACCCTTCATTTATTAATTTACTTTGTTAGGAAACTCAAGGTAAAAACCAACTAGCCGCGGAAACAACAGCTTTCAGAGATTTCCCCAGCGCCGGGGCCTGGACTTGGTGCTTAAAGGACAACATTTGCAGCTAACTGAACACAGCCAAAGGAAGGAGATTCCACAAGTCCACAAGGAGATTCCTCTGAGGCTGGAAAACACCAGCTGAGCCATGTCACAGCACAGGATGGAGCACGGCCCTCGGCAGCAGGCCGCTCCAGCCTTGCCCTGCCTGCTGCCCCGGGAGGCACGGGGTGGGGATCCCCAAGCCACCATCTCTGCCACCATGGAGACAGGGGGTGAAGGGCAGAGGTGTTCCAGAGAGGTGCTGGCACCTCGAAGTGGTTCCCTGGCCAGGGAGCAGGCTCCCTGGGCCCTCTCCTCCATCGCTCGGCCTTGTCCCGGGCCTGGGGAACAGGCTCCCTGGGCCCTCTCCTCCATCACTTGGCCTTGTCCCAGGGAACAGGCTCCCTGGGCCCTCTCCTCCATCACTTGGCCTTGTCCCAGGGAACAGGCTCCCTGGGCATCTCCTCCATCACTTGGCCTTGTCCTGGGCCTGGGGAACAGGTTCCCTGGGCCTCTCCTCCATCGCTCGGCCTTGTCCCGGGCCTGGGGAACAGGCTTCCTGGGCCTTCTCCTCCATCGCTCGGCCTTGTCCCAGGCCCGGGGGGTTCAGAGGCAGGAGGAAAAGGCAGAAAGTATTTGATATTTTTCAAAGGCTGGGTTTATTTTACAAGGTGCAAATATTCCACTCTGCAGTCAGGCAGTAAATACCAGATTAGGGGGTAATTACACTTCGACGTTAGCAAGCGAGCTACCTACGCAAATAATTGCTATATTAAGGGCAGTTATTCAGTCCCTTGATAACCCTATAGTTTAATGGTTAGAAACAAGTATATCATTTATTCTCTTCACATAAAAGCTCCCGAGCACTCAGGTATCGTGTATGATCAATGGAGGTTTTTAATGGAAGCACTGCTGATCTAACCTAATAACCAGAGGATCATAAAAGGCAATAAGCAGCTGAAAGCGACCTGGGGAGCACGGGCTATACGGCCAGAGCGGGAGCTGTTCCAGGGCTCCAAAGGGTCTGCAAATCACTTTCGGGTTTGTTTTTTATGGGGTAAACCTAACCACATCAAAAAAAAACAAACAAACGTGATGTTTTAAAGTGGTTTAAAACTCACTGCAAACCCCTCACGCCAAGCACAAGTTTTCTTTACAAGGCCTCGGCCCCACAGCTATTGTTGTGGCTCTGTAGTTTGGCTTTCCAGGATTTATTTTCCTGGAGTGGGTTGCTGTGTTTTCTTTCTTTCCTTCTTTTCCTTTTCCTTTTCCTTTTCCTTTTCCTTCTCCTTTTCCTTTTCTCCCTTTCCTTTTCCCTTTCCCTTTCCCTTTCCCTTTCCTTTCCTTTCCTCTTTTTAGCAACAACTTCACTAACGTGCCATTTTTCTAAATAAAAAAATCATTTTCCCCTTTTAATTCCATGTTATACAGTAGATACCTTTGAGAGACAGCTCAGCCACAAGGTGCCAGCCACTTCCCTACCAAAGAAGAGGCCGAACAACAGTCTGGAGCTGTGAGCACTTCAGGATCCAAGTGCCTTCACCTTTCAGCCACCTCTCCATCCCACAGACACCTTCACCAGAGGTTCTGCCAGCCCCGGGCTGCTGAGCACAAAGCAATTAATTATAGGGTTGTTTTTGCTGGAAGAGACCCACTGCTAACCCTGGGGTGCTGGGAGAAAGCGAGGGGTGCTGGTGGGTGACAGCACCCTTGCTGGCTGAGAGTCACACACAGAGCAAGTGTGAGGAAATCTGTCTCTTTGTGAGGGAGAAAATGTCATTCTCTACTTAGTGCTGCTTTGCATATTCTTTTGGGGAACACAAAACTGTTGCTGGCAGCAAAAAGCTGCCCTCCTGTGGGATTTAGGGGGTCAGAGCTAGGAGGGGACAAGCAAGGTGAGCCGGGCTCATCTGCAGTGCCAGGTCCTCCCATCACCCAGGTGCCAAACTCCTACCTGTGAGCTGAGCCACCACAGACCCTGCATCTCCCAACTCCAGCTGGGTCAGCACCTCCGAGGGGTGCCCTGGGGATGGCTCAGACCTGAGGCACAAACTTCACCCCCCCATGGCACAGATTCGGCCTGTACCAGAGCTGCTGCTACTTGGTTTGAGAAGCACAAGTGACACCATCCCAGCAACAGAGGCACCCAGACAAACATCCAGGGAAACATAGTCCAGAAAACACTATTTTTTAAAAAAAATATTTGAGTTTTCATGGTCTTTAATACTGATTGAAATGTTATAAATCCAAGGTAGCAAGTCTCATCTCCCTCTTCCAGTCCCAAACCATCCCCCCTCGTCCTGTCCCTGCTCCAAACTCTGTCCCCATCTCCCTGCCAGTCCCCTGCAAGTCCTGAGGGGAGACTGAGGTGCTTCATCATCACCTTTGGGCTGATCTCTCGTGGCAGAGTCATGCCCAGCCCAAGTGATGCTTGCAGGGAGGCCTGGGTGCAGTGCTGCCCCATGCCACGGTGGCTGTGGGCAACCCCGTGGGCAAAGGCCCACGTGCCAATCTGGGCTCCAAGCTGTTGAAACGGGGCTGACAAATAAGGATCAGATGGCTCCTTGGGAAACTTTGCTCCTTGTCTTCAGATCAGGAGACATTTTCTGCCCTACTTAGAACGGGGGCAGATTTCCAAAAATGTTTTGGGTATTAAAAGACACGTCGGAGTTCTCAGCGGGTCCTTCAGCACCAGCTCAGCTCTGACACTTGTGACAGCCAGCAGCCTAGTTTCCAACCACTGAGAAGGTGCCTGTCTGCAAAATGCACTTTGAAAAGAGCTGACAAGAGCAGCCCCCGGGGTCCTCAGAAGGCATTTTGGAAGCCAGCAGCTTTGCCCACGGGGCAAACGTGCGTGGCTGGGCTCAGCGCTCGGTGGTGGCAGCAGGTAGAGCTGCTGAGGGGGACTCTGCAGAAATCCCCTGCTAAAACCACCTTGCTTTAGGTGAGGTGCTGGGCAACTTTCCACTGGATCATGGAACCGCTGTTTGGGTGGGAAGGGGCCTCAAAGCTCACCCAGTTCCAATCCCCTGCTGCGGGGACACCTCCCACTACAGGAGGGTGCTCAGAGATCCATCCAGGGATGGAGCATCCACACCTTCCCTGGGCACAAGGAACCTCAGAACCCCTCAGAAACTCCATCAGCTCCCTCCACTCACAGGGACATTTATTTCCACAACAGCACCATGACATTCCATGAACTCTAAGCCCAACTTTAGTGGGATGGGATAAACCAGAGCAGAGCTGACTGCACCAAACAGGCATCAGGTTTATCATCCTGACAAATGGTTTCTTTTTGCAATGGCCACTGGAATTCATCCGCTCTGGCAGTGGAAACCACCAACTCTCTCACTGCTTTCAGCTTTAGGAGGAGTGTGCCCCACAGCCTGGCTCCTGACCCCCCCTCTCTGTGCCTAGAAGGTGGGAGTTTGGGTCACTCCATCCCCGCTGGGGTGCCCAGCAGCAGCAGCCCCTCCAAGTCGGGTTGTGCCTCCCCTGGCCCTGCAGCCAGCAGGTGAGAGCTGGAGGCAGGAGCCCCAGAAGCAGCCTGCTTTCCCCAGTCATCACCACGCAGGCCAGCTCGTGGTGTCACACACCATTTCAGCCTGGCATTGCAGCTGTCAGCCCGAATCCTGACTCCGCACGAGGCATCCAGCACCCAATCTAGTTAGACAGCTAACTGAATTAAAACAAAAATCTACAGATGCATGATAAATGCACAGGATGCTCTGTCACACATGAATGACTCCTGTGCAGGCCAAATGACAGATGTATTTCCTCGACTCCAGGCCAGGCTCCAGCACAAACCACTCTTCATTTATCAATAATTGGGCCTTAATTTCATTTGGCAGTGCTAGAGCAGCATGCTCAGCTTCCTCTCCAATAGACTAACGCTAATTAGACTATTTTTTTGGGCATCAATCTTGGTGTTTTATCCTCTAAGAACCCAACCCTTAAGCGTGGCCATCCCTTGCCTTTTTCCAGGGAGGTGGTGGGCTCATTACTGGAGATAATGGGATGGGAGTGGGAACCATCCCAGTCTTGGGGGGGGGGGCAGGGGATCATGCTCTGCCCTCTCACGTTCAGTCAACGTCTCCACTCGTTTGCCACCTCCTCTGGCTAATCAATGTCATGTTCCATTAGCCCTCCTGCACCAAACAGGTTTCTTCCTGGGGCAGCAAACTGATGCAGGAGGGACCCATCCAGTGTCTCCAAAGGCTAGGGAGAGGTGAGGCCGTGCAGGAGAGGCTGTTGGTTGGCACAGGCTGAGTCCCTGCTCCTCGGGGCTGATGGCTGTGCCCAGATGATCCTCTGGAGCTTGCCTCCTGATCCAATCTACGGCATAATTGAAGAGGCTGAGGAACAAAAATCCATCCTTGTTTCACCCCAGTAACTACTCCCAATTCAGCAGAGAGCTCTCCATCTGGTCCAGCACGAGGTAGGTAATGTGGATATTATGCTGTAATAAATGAAGTCTCCCAGGGTCTTGGTGGCTGGTTTATTATCCCAGCTCTTCCCAGGCAGCTCATCCTGATGGGAACAGGAGACAGGGGCTGGAGCAGTGTCAGGCACCAGCAGGATGGCCACAGTGAACTCTGGGCTGGTGCTGAAGGGCAGAGTGCCCACTGTGCCCACTGGGCAAACCCCCCTGAGATGGATGCAGCTGCCCAGATGGGATCCCCTTGGTTTATTCCATGTGGTTTTCCAAGCAGGAGGCTCAGCAGCCTGACCCTGGCCTCCAACCCCTGAGCACTGGGCACCTTCTTCTGCCCACTGCCACTTAAAAAAGATTTATTAATAGGCTCGCAGTGCCACCGGGCCCTTAACATTTCTTTTTTGGCCTATAAACTAATTTAATTGTTTTCCCACGAGGAGGAAAATCGCTGCTTTCATCTCAAAATGAGAAAGATCACCCTATTAGAGACTGATGAGCAAAACAAGGGTTTTCAGAAGTACTGATCTGCAGTTCGTAAGAAGTTGCTAAGGGTAGTGTTATTATGGAGCTTTTTGATTCCCTTCTTGCTGCTTCCCAACCAGCCTGGCACCCTGGAGCAGAGCAGTGGTGCCCACTGGCACGTGGCTGTGCTGGGGGTGCTCAGAGGGCACCCAACACACCCCCCAGGCTGCTCCCAGCTTCTCCCCCGGGGCTGCTCTGTGCTCAGCCTCAGGCAGCTCCATGCTGGGACCAAGGGTGGCACTGTGGGATGGATGCACCTGGCATCCTATACCCAGCCCTGTGCCAGGGTGGCACCCACTGCACCTTCCTTCCTGCTGCCCCCACTTATTGATACCTTCCTCCTTCCCAGCCTTTTCTGCTCTGTTACCATGGCAATCCCTTGCCTCAGTAGGGTCCTCCTGAACTTGTTTACCATCCCAATTATAACATTTCCCAATCCGGGCTGCTGATGACAGCTCGGTGGCACCCATCTGTGCCTGATCCCATCAGCACTTCCACAGCAGTGCCCCCCAGAGGCTCCAGGGAAAGGGAGATGTGCCACCCAGCCTGCCAAGGCAAGACGGGCACCTCCCGGGGCATCTGCCCCCCCGGCACCTCCTGCTTCTCCTTAGGGAAAGTCAAATGTAAAAATGAGGGAAAAAAATAGATTGGAATGGATCTCAAAAAATAGGTTGGAATGGATCTCAAAAAATAGATTGGAATGGATTTCCTCAAAGAATAAATTGGAATGGATCTCAAATAGATGGAATAGATCTCCTCAAATAATAGATTGGATGTCAAAAATATAGATTGGAATGGATCTCAAAGAATAGATTGGAATGGATCTTGAATAGATGGAATGGATCACAAATAATAGATGGAATGGATCTCAAAGAATAGATTGGAATGAAACTCAAAAAAATTGGTTGGAATGGATCTCACAGAATAGACTGGAATGGAACTTGAATTGATGGAATGGATCACAAAATAATAGATGGAATGGATCTCAAATAATAGATTGGAATGGATGTCAAATAATAGACTGGAATGGATCTCAAAGAATAGATTGGAATGGATGTCAAATAATAAACTGGAATGGATCTCAAAGAATAGACTGGAATGGATCTTGAATAGATGGAATGGATCACAAATAATAGATGGAATGGATCTCAAAGAATAGATTGGAGTGGATTTCCTCAAAGAACAGATTGGAATGGATCTCAAATAGATTGGAATGGATCTGAAAGAATAGTTTGGAATAGATCTTGGATAGATGGATCTCCTCAAAGAACAGACTGGACCTGATCTGTTAATCCTACAGGCAGGAAGGCACTGGGATCCACAGCACCCTGAGAGCAGCAGGACAGTGCTGGATGCAGCCCCTTGTCTCAATCCCTGGAAGAGCAAAAAAAAAAACAACTAACCACCATAAAATCTGTGCTGGTGTCACTGGTGCCAACTGGTGACTCAACAGCAGTGCACACTGATTCCTCCCAGCCCGGGGTTCTTCCAAGTCACTCCGTGTTCTCCGTGGCTCCAGGGATGGAAATAAAGTCATTTTTATCACCTCTTTTTTTTCCCTTTTTTTTTTTTTTAAACCCATTTCTGACCATATGTGTTTTTATGATCTTCACAACATGCTTGTGCCACACAAGATGCAAATGCAATTTCCTGTTCTAATGGCACAATATGCAGCACAAGTGACACGAGATGATGAGAGGAGGCTCCTCCTGCACCAGGCTGCCAAGGGGGGGGTCTTCCCTGGAGGAGGGAATCACCCAGAGCCCCAGGGCTTCAGGATCTGCACCCTGCAGAGATGTCCAGGGGAAAAAAAAAGGTGTAGTAGTTGAAATATTCATCCCTGGATGAGAGAGGAGACCTTGGCGACGGGTTTTGGCTTTTGTGGGAATTATTCACTGAATAATAAATGTGGGTGAATTATTTACACACTTCTCTTGTCCTACACTGCGAGACAATTCCCACCTTGGTGAGTGATTCCAAAGCCCCTCACACGTGGGGTGACTCCATCACCCTCCTGCCAGGAGCTGCCAGAGCCAGGAGGTCACCCCTGAGCATCCTCTGCTCCAGCTCCCTCAGCTGCTGCTCCCCACGCTGCTCCAGCCCCTTCCCCAGCTCCATGACCCCACGGGAAGGGAATTTTAGTCCCTGACAACCACCCCGGAGTGGCCCCATGGGATGGAGGGAGTCAGGAGCAGTGCCAGGGGCTGGGAGTGCCAGGGTGGGCATCACCCCTCCGTGCCCACAAATCCCACGCGGAGGGACTGGGAGTTGAGCTGTGGTTTGATCGATTGATTTTTATTTTTTTTTCCCAATGTGTTGTCCTAATTTAGGAGCTTTTGTGGCTCCTCATAATGAGCCCGAGAACAAGAGGATTAAGGGAGAAACTCTTTGAAAAATCAGAGCCCGTGTTATTGCTTCTTGATGGACTAACAATTCAGATCTAATTGATCACGGCATTAATTATACATAATCTCTATGTACTCGGCGAGCCTTGTGGGATATTTCTAATCAAATTAAAACTAATTCAAAGCAATCTGACATTACAGAATGTTTTGTCTCTATTTCAGGATGGGGAGTCAGGGGATGTGAAATGCATATTACATCTTGATCCCAGAGCAGGCACTGTAAAAAGGCCTTAACAGCATCACTTCCATTGCTGGAATGGCTGAAAAATCAGCAGCAGCAGCATTAAAAAATAGATTAAAAATAGATTAAAGGGGTCCTAAAGGCAGCTGAGGAGGTGGGATGGGTGGTGGGGAAAGGGAGAGAGGGCAGAGTGTTTCATCCCAGCCCCTGTGGAGTTCCATTTGGGGATCCACCATCTCCCAGCCAAAGCCTGGATGTGTTGGGCTCTCCTCTGATGACACTGGCAGGAGCCCAGGGGGTGTCTCTGGGTTAAAAAGAGAGGGGGTTTAATTATAAAATAAAATAAAATTCAATTTTTTTATTGCCCCTTTGACCCCAACCTGCTAAAATCCCGGGTTAGGGGCTGTGTGTAGAAGCTTCCAATAAAAATCAGTTTATTGATTCTAATTAAATCTTATTTTTTTTCCTTTCTGAAAGGTACAGCCACAGCCACCCCTCCCAGCTCACTTTCATTTAGGACTGACCTTTACACTCCGTGGCAATTCAGAGTGGACCACTCGTCATTTGGGGGAAAGATATTTTTAAATATTTATTTTTTTATTAGTATTACTTATTTATTTAAATACTTAAATACCATTTAATGCCAGAAAAAAAACCTGCTACCAGCCCAGCTTTGCTCCTCAGAGCATCTTTGCCCTCCAGCCACAGCCCCCCGTGCCCTGTCCCCTCTGCACCCCTTGCTGGAGTCTGCAGTCATTCTGCCTTTGCACTACATTTAGCTTTGCTAGACTAAGCACGTTATTAATTGCTTCTCTTTTTATTTACAATGCTGCTGCTTGAAATATATACCACGGTGGGTAATTGAATTTTTTGGAATCCAGTAATTAAAGAAGTCAAAAGAGCAATAAACAGGAGCGTCAGTAAATAATTGCATCTGAGAAGGGGCATAAATCACCCCGATTCGATGATTTTCGATCATATTCGAACTCTTTTCATTGGAATTTATGATTTCTAAATGATTTCCAGCCACTGCTGACTTTGCTTTTCCTCTGCCTGCCTGATAACCGCTGGATTCAGACTGCCCCTGCTTGCATTTTGCAACCTGCCTGTGTTTGGGATGGGGGCTGGAGCATCTCAGCTCATTTCTGAGCTCCCACCAGCCTGTGCTGTGCTGTGCCAGGCAGGAACACTGGCCAACTTCTTCCCAAGCACCAGCATCCAAGGAACACCTTGTTCATTCTGAGACATCAGGCACAGAGCTGTGATTCTTCATGTGTTGGCCAAGGAATTCTGCTGGGGAAGTGGCTCCTGACCTGGGGAGGGTAAATTAAAGCAGGAAAAGCTTTTTTTTTTTTTGCTGCATACACTAATTTTCTACATTAAAAAAAAAGCATCAAACCACCTCACCTGGTGAGAGGTGGTAGCTGGGCTGGGTAGCATCCATCCCAGGGGATCTGCTGGAGGGGGCTGAGCCAAGCTGCTGCCAGCTCTGAGCCTTCTGTGGGGAGACCCAGTGGCTCAGAGGCAGGAACAAGCTGATGCCACTCTGCTGTGGAGCTTGGCATTGGGGGGAGGTTTGACAGTGACATATGAATATTAGCCATCTGCAGCCTCTTGCTCTAGCTTCTCTTTGCTGTTTGATATGGAGATATATATATATTTTTATTTTTTTTCCCATTTTTTGGTGGAGCAGGGCAAAATGAGCCAGCAAAATGAACACTTGGGAGAGTTATTTGGCAAATTCGACCGAGGGCAAGGTAATTTAAAAAAAAAAAAAAAAAAGATGAAAAAAAAAAAAGAGATAAACTCATTTCAAAGCCATGTGGAGAGAAATGGGCTGTGGAGAACTGCAGAGCTGCCCTCAGTGCTGAGCACAACTTTGGATTCCCTGGCTTTTGAAGGGGAGTTTGGCACTTGTGTGGAAACAAAGGTTGTTTCTCTGGATGCTCTGACTGCCTCTGCAGCACAAGCTGAACCCACAGGGCACCCCTCAATGTGCTGGGCACCCCTCAATGTGCCAGGGCACCCCTGGGCATCACCCAAGTGCATCTGTGGTCCTGCTCCCAGCACCAGCTCCCTGCTAACTCTGCAACTCCATCATTCCCAAAGGTTCTAGTGAAGATTCCTGTGCTTACCTCTTAAGAGCACCCAAATTAGTCTCGTTGGAATTAGCTGTAATTAAGGACATTGTGAAATATGGTGGGGGCAAACAGAATTACACTGTATTACTTTATTAATAATATTCTTTAACTGCACTGTAAATTGCTATTAGGCCTGCATATTACTGCCTGGATATGGAAATAGTCTTTTGCTATGCTAATCTAACACAATTTTCTTTTAAATGTAAACAAATTATCCTCTATTAATATGCTGTTCTACTTGCATAGTTAATTATTGTAACAGTAAGGAATAAAATTGTTCTGCTTTCCCCTGTTTCTGATGGAAAAAAAAAAAAAAAAGGGCTACATAAATAGTTTAATAGGGAACTAATTATGCACAAAATTTAGATGCCTAAAATGTGTTTGTAATTGCATTAAAATGGTCTTCTGTTCAAATATTGGAAAGCCTGCTAATTGGAGGCTAGCTGGAAATCTCCAGTCTTGTGAATTTAACACAGTGCACGTTTGCTTGTGTTTCTGCTCACATTTGGCTTTGCAAATTCAGAGGGTGCTGAGCGGGGTCTGAGCTCAGCATCCCACACCCCATGGTCCCCGGGGAGGGGGGTTCCCAAGCCCCGGAGCTGTGGTGCAGGTACTTCTGAGTTCATGCTTGGACTCCACGAGCTGGCAGGGCTCTGCCAACCACCACGAGCCTGTCTCACCTCCAGCAGGCAGCTCTGGAGGTGGCAGAGTGAACCTCACCCAGGCCACCCTGGGTGACCCTGGCACGGGGTGGCACCGGGTGCGGGCGCCCGGGCAGAGCCCCGGAGGAGCGGTTGGGAGAGGCGAGCAGCTTGTGGTACAAAGGCAAGGAGAGAGCTCTCTCCAAATGGCTAATCTCCAGCCACCCACACAAGTTTTGTCTCTCTTTAGCACCTTTCTCTGTTGCTAAGTCTGGCATCCAAAAAAACCCCAAGAAGGAGACACTCGGGAGTGAGGCGGCGGCGGCGAGTGGAGCAGCTGAAAACAGGAGCGGGGGGGGGGGGATCTCAGGGAACACACAGAGAAATCAGCAGCCTCTGGGGAAAGGGACAGGGGCCAGGCAGCCCCTCAGTGCCAGGCAGCCCCTCAGTGCCAGGCAGCAGCAGCTGGGCTGAGTTCTGGAGCCTGGCATCACAAAAGCAGGAGGAGGGCCCGTGCTGCTGGAGGAAGGTGCTCCAGAGCACTTGGGCAAAGGGCTAAGCAGAGCCCGGCTGTGGAGAGGGAATTTTATCCCTCTGCTTGCCCTTCAGGATGCATCAATTAGACAGAAACACTTAATTGGGTTTAAGTTCCAACCAGGCTGACCCGTGTTTGAATGGGAAGGCACCTGAAGCAGCACGGGCAGAGGAGAGCCCTGGCCTGACAAATGAGATGAGTGTGTGAGTTATCACTCCCATCCTCCTAGTAAATACCCCAGCACATGGAATTTCTTATGCTTGCTCGTAAGGAGCCAAAGAACTCATTTGCTACGGGGAGTTCAATAAAAAAAAAAAANAAAAAAAAAAAAAAAAAAAAAAAAAAAGGAATAAATAGGGGAAAAAAAAAAAAGCAGCCGTGTCGTATCCTGCCAAAATCCCCCAACAGCTTCCTAGCTGTTGAAAGAGGAGAGCACTGGAAATCTCCTTGCAGAGTCTTGTCTGTTTGTCTGACAGATGTCTGCAACGTCCTGGGAACTGCAGTCATGCTTGGAATGTAAATAAGATTATAGGGCTTTAAATATTCCCATTACATTGCATTTACCTAGATGCTGATGGGAAGAAATCAGCGGTGGCTCCGTGGGGCTTTTTCCACCCGGGATTTTCTCTCCCAGAGCAGGCTGAAGGGTTTCTTGCCTCGGCAGAAACCCCGTCCTGCAGCTCTTAAACTAAAAGGGCAAGTTCTGGCTACAAAAATCAATTTCTAAGTATCATTTATACTCTTTTTTTGCCTCGTTTTTTTCCCCCTGGAGCGGGCGACGGAGTCTTCGCACCCGGGTTTGTCTCTCTTCACCTAGAGATGNGCCAGCCTTCCTGCCAGAAATTAATTCAGCAAAATCCACATGCAGAAAACAAAAGCCTTGCTTCAAAGCTCCCAAAGCAGATGAAACAGCCCCAAAACCCCCCTCTNGCTCCAACCACATAAAGCCTTCCCACCAGGTTTTCTGCTCACCTGGAGATGCTCCACCCAGCACCTTTGGGCTGAGCAGGAGTTTGGGGGGCTCAGTGGCCATTTTGGGGCGCNCCCCCCCCCCCCCCCTCCAGGGCCTCAAAACGGGTTGAGTGGTTTTGCTAAAAACACCCGCCGATCTCCGGCTTAGATCCTGGACGCCAAGAGTCAAGCCCGTGTTGTGGCTGAGTAATAAATCCCTTCAAAGCAACGTTTGAATCCGTGATGGGAACGTTGACAGAGCCTCAGCCAGGGCAGCTCCAGCTCCTCCACCAAAGTCAGGCTGCTAATTGAGCCCGACTTCCACCCCCGGAGCGTGCGCCGGGGGCTTTGTGCGCCCGGGCAGGGCGGGCGGCGGCGGCGGCGGCTGCTGCTGCTGCTGCTGCTGCTATGGAGCCTTTCACCTGAAACAAATGAGGGCTAATTAGATTAATCTGCAAATCGGTGCTCGCCACTTGTATGATTAACGAGCTCTTTCCCCCGCATCGGCTGAATGGCTGATTGGAAGGGATTGAATGGCAAAGAAGAGATTTCCTCAGCTGTGACAGGGCGAGGCGGGAATCCCGCGCCGCCCTCGCGAGCGAAGAAACCGCAGCCTCCATCTCTCCTTTTGCCCTCTTCTTTTTTTTTT
>VYZU01000983.1:29003-39706 GCA_013401355.1 Ceyx cyanopectus | reverse complement strand
TTTTTTCTTTTTCTTTTCCTTTTCTTTTTTTTTCTTTTTTCTCTCTTCTTTCCTTTTCCCTCACCTTCTCCTTTTCTTAATTTCCCTTTTTTTTTCTTTTTTTTCTTTTTCTTTTCCTTTTCTTTTCCTTTCTTCTCTCTTCTTTCCTTTTCCTTTACCTTCTCTTTTCCTTAATTTCCCTTTTTTTCTTTTTCTGTCTTTTTTCTTTTTCTTTTTTCTTTTCCTTTTCCTTTTTTCTTTTCTTTCTTTTTTTCTCTCTTCTTTCCTTTTCCTTTTCCTTAATTTCCCTTTCTTTCCCCCTTTCCATCCACCCTGCAGGTTAATGTGAACCTTTTTGGAAACCACCACTCCCCCTTGCCAGCCTGAATCCTCTGAGATCTTCCCATCATTAGTTTAATTCAACCATAAATGTTTGGAACAGCAGCCAAGGGATTGGAACCAGCAGCAGAGTCAATTGCTTTGTTTGTAAATGTTCTTTTCCTTCCTTTGCTGTTGTTCCCTGAACCTTGTTTGGAGTCTTTTAAAGCCCATTCAGGAAAGGCAGTGTTTGTGATGCTGCTGGGATGTCTCTGCATCAAAAACACCCCCTGCCCTCACAATTCCCAAGAGCTTGTCCCACACCGGGCTGGAAAAGGTGTTTTACAGACATCTGAAGTGCTCAACATTCAATAAAGAGTAGAAAAAACCCCCAAAAAGCCAGAATTTGGGTTTGGTTTTTTTTTTTTTTTCAGAGTTTTGGAAGCTTTTAGAAATGTTGTTGGTAAGGAATCAAGGCTGCTTTCCATTGCAACAAAACCTCACCAGAAGGTGTCTCCCAGGCAAGAATTCTCTCTTTCAGCTCATGGAGTCCAACCATCCCCCAGCACTGCCAGGGCACCACAGCTCCAGGGCTTGGAAACCCCTCCAGGGGTCACAGGGAATCCAGCCCTGCCCTGGGCAGCCTGGCACAGCCCTGGACAACCCTGGAGGGGAAGAAATTGTTCCTCAGCTCCAACCTCAAGCTCCCCCTGGGGCAACTTGAGGCTGGTTCTGCTTGTCCTGCTGCTTGAGAGCAGAGCCTGACCCCCTTGCCTCCGAGCTCAGGAGGTTCACACTGCACCCCTCACCAGCTCAGACCCAGGGGGATTTCCACAGGATCCTCTTGCTGGGAGCCAAAGGAGGAGCAGACAAAGGGCAACACCCCAGATCCCAGTGTCCAGCACCTCTGGAGCCCCCCAGAAGTCCCTTTGCTGGCTCTCCATCTCTTGCTTCTCTTCCTCCAGCTCCTCTCCTTCAGCCCTGCCTTCTGTAACTGCAGTGATCTAGATCCTGCTAAAGGCTTTAAAGCTATCCCCTAGGATCCTTGTGGTTGGAGCTGATGGAACATTAGTGTCAAGAAAGCATATTATTGGAGTCTCAATATAATTAATAAACCCTTTCTCTCCCCCACAGGAACGTGCTAAATCTCCCAGTCTTGTTTGTGTTGGGAGAAAGATTTAGTTACCTCGAACAGAACAGAAAAGAGGGGGGGGGGGGGGGGAAGAAGAAAAAAAAAAAAAAAAAAAAAAAGGTTTTAAAATTTTAAAAGTTTAAACCCTACGAAAATTGGAGATTTTAAAAAAAAATAAGCCCAAGTATATTTTTTTGAAACTGGGAAAAAAAAGGAAAAAAAAAAAGATAAAAAAAGGCTTTAAATATTTAACAGTTTAAACCCTACGTAAATTGGAGATTTGAATAAAAAATCAGCCCAAGTATATTTGTATGAAACTGGTGAACAGAAGGAATAGACATGCTCAGAGGAATAGATTTTATGCCAAACATCAATCAATCCCAGCTCTGAAGCCTATTTATAATACTGTGGGGGTTCTGGACTGTTGCACTTCACACTGTGAGGCCCAATCCCTGACATTAGCTGCTGAACAATTGAAGTCTTTACAAATAATTAAAACTCTGTTTGCAAATGGAAAGGGTTGGGTTTTTTGTTTTTTTTTTTTTGCCACAGCTTTTGTGGCCGTGCAGAGGATCAGAGTGTGGAAAGGTTGCAGAGAAGGAAAAAAAAAAATACTGCTTTTTTTTTTGGGGGGGATGCCATGGGGTGGGGGCAGAGCTGGGCACGTTGCTTATATATAAATATATGTATTTATTAAGTGTTATGCCATTTGCTGGTATCTATCAAGTGCTCCCCAATCTCCTGGACCAGTCCAGAATGAAAAGACAAATAAAGCACCTGGCAAAGTGTGAATTTCTTGGGGTTACACTCAGCAATAGGTGAGCTTCAAATGGGATGTTAAAAATAAATTCTTTGGTCGTTTTGGCTGCTCTGGGCACGCGCAAGGGGAGCTTTGGGGTGCCTCCCTGTGGCACCCCTGTGAGCCAGGTCCTGCTGGGTGGAGCTGGTTTTGTGCTGCAGAGCAGCAGGGGGAGCTCAGACATCCCATTTGGCTCTCTCCAAATGTCACTCTCTCCAAGACCTTCGGAGCAATTAAAAGAAAATTGAGCGTGAATCAATCACGCCGACGCCGGGGTGGTAAAATAATGAAGATGGATGTTGTTTCAAACCTTGGAAGGGTTCCTGCCTGAGCTAGATACCACCCTGGCTAGCAGCAGATTAGCCAGGTGACCTCAGAAGTGGCCACAGGAGCAGCTGGAAAGAGAAGGGAGAGGGTGGGTGATGGGGAGCCCTTCCTTCCCTGCCTGCCAGGGGCACCAGAGACCACCAGAGCCAGCAGAAAACTCCTCCCTCTGCCTTCCTCCTCCCTGCAAAAACCCACCTTCTGCTCTGCAAGTGAAAAATCCTGCTTCAAAAAAACCTCTTCCCAGATGTGGGACCAAGAAGATTTGGTTTCACTTCAAGCTCCTGCATCCAAAGATCTCCACCAGGCTGGCTGCTCACTCCTGTTTCCTCATCTGTGCTTCCCAGAGGAAACAGGTGGGTTGAAAGCCCTCTAAAGACACCAAAGTGCCTCTTTGCAAAGCAAAAATGAAAAAAAAAGATTGCTTTTTTCCTTCTTTTTCTTTTTCTCCAGGGATTTTGGAGCGTGTGAAGCACAAAAAGACTCGCAGCAGTGGAGCACAAAGGAGAGGAAAACCAGCCCAAGGCAGCAACCCCAAGGCAGCCTCCCTGCTCCCTGCTGCTTCCCCTACCTCCCAGGGTCACCAAAGCTCAGCCTGCACCTCCAGGGGCTCCTCTGCTTCATCCTGGCCCAGTGGGTTTGGTTCTCCTTGATTCCTCTGATGTGGTGGGGAAAGGGGAGACTGGCTCCTTCCCTGGAAGAAATGCTGCTGCTCTTCCCTAATTTCTATAATGACATTTGATATTATGGTGATGAGTGACTTAGAAATACACAGGATAATCATTATAATCAAGCACATGTGTCTGGAGAGTCTAATAGGTGCATTCTATAAACTGGAAAAATAAACATGTGTTTAGGAACTGCTCCTAATATTCATTTCCACTTTGGAGAACAAGCAAAATCCTGGAGCTGAGCAGGGGCACCAAGTCACCCAGGAGCAGCTCCAGGTGAGGCTGGGATGCCTCCAGAGATGGACACCCCCCGACCCCCCCGGGCAGCCCCTGCCAGAGCTCTGGCACCCTCCCTGGGAACAACTTTCCCCTTCTGTGGCCCCCAAACCTCTTGCTGCAACACTGAGGTCCCCCACTTCAATTGGATTTCTGAAAACAGCAATAAGCAACTCCCTGGCATCAAACTCACCTCGGGGGGGGGGGGATGAGCCAGGGGGTCTGAACTCCACCACCCACCCTGGGCTCAGCCAGGAGCAGCAGTGGGATGAGCAGGAGGTGCAGAGAGTCCTCTGACTGCAGCAAACCAGTTGTCCCATGCTGTGCCCTATGGGAAGCCACTGACTCCTTCCACTTGGAGCAGGGACAATGCAACTTAATCAGAGTGCCAGGAAACAGGCAGCAATTACAGTGTGCAGCTACATCTGCTGGGTTCCACTTCACTGAAGGAAGAGCCAGCTCCATTTTAATGTACATTTATTTTTGTTTTCATGTTTCATTTAACCTCTGCTGTATTATTCAACTCAGCCCAATCTAATGAGGGTCGTTAAGACTAAAAAAAAAAAAGAAAAAAAAAGATTATTTGGGAAATTCTGGCCTCCCCCCTCCCAGTTTATCTGTAATTTGATGGTACTGGTTTTACTTCCACCACTCTCACTGCACTGGGAAAACACAACCCCAACCTTTCAGAAGGATTCCTCTGAAGCACTGCATGGTAGTTGGAAGGAAGTTGGGAAGCTTTGTGAGGATCCTGGAAGCAGCTTCATGGATAAGTGCTGCACTGTATATCAATAAAAAGCTATTTAAAAGGTGAATAAATCAAGAAATATATTGTCTGATAGGTGGTGGAAAGGCCCCTAAGTTGTCCTAAGTGCCCCAGAATGAAAAGAATCATCCTGTGGAGCAAGGCCTTGGATTAGATAGGAATTACTCCCTTTTCATTTCATTTGCTTTGATTTCCTCTCTATTTCCTATTTTCTAAATTAAATTAACCTTGCTTGATTTAAGATCATTTGCCTTGCCTATTACTTAAGGGTGCTCGTGCAAAGGAAAACAAACCACCAAAACTCAGGCTTTCTGGATGCCAAGCAGGGTGCCACACACCACCAGAGCCCACACCCCACACTGTGCCCAGGACACCCCACACTGTGCCCAGGATGCCCCACACTGTGCCCAGCACACTCCACACTGTGCCAAGGATGCCCCACACTGTGCCAGCACACCCCACATTGTGCCAAGGACACCCCACACTGTGCCAAGGATGCCCCACACTGTGCCCAGCACACCCCACACTGTGCCAGGACATCCCACACTGTGCCCAGCACACCCCACACTGTGCCCAGGACGCCCCACACTGTGCCCAGCACGCCCCACACTGCGCCCAGCACGCCCCACACTGTGCCCAGCACGCCCCACACTGTGCCAGGACACCCAACATTGTGCCCAGCACACCCCACACTGTGCCTGGGCAGCTGTGGTATAAATATCTGTATATAAATATCATGTAAATATATATAAATATATATAATATGAAAGAAATCAACAGAACCAAACCTCTGACCACCTAGGCATAATCTACCTGGGTCTGCAGCTCACAACGTTGAAATCAAACCTAAATATCCTGTTTAATCTCTATTAATCACATATATAGTTGGGTTTTTTTTTATTTCTTGGAAGTGAAGATTCCATCCCAGGCTGCACTTGAAACCCAGGTTGAAATTTCCAGGGTGCTGCGTGGGGTTTAATAAAAGGAGCTTAATATGGAAATGAAATAAATCTAGTGCTAGAAAAAAATAAGCAGAATCAAAATCCAGTTAAGTGAAACCTGAAGCTCTTTATATTTAAATCATAATACACTTAGAGTAGCAGCTTCACTACAAACTGTCCTTGTCAGAGATAGCCCTTTATTCTTTCTTCTCTATTGCTTGTCAAGTAGCTAATTCAAGTAGCTAATTGTGGAAATAACTAATCCAGCCACCATGTATTCCTGCCATTATTTTCTTCCTCATCCCCTTTTTATTCTTATTTCCATGTCTTTTTTTTTGCCATCAGCTTTAAATGAGATTAGAAGGGAGCAGGCAGCACCCAAACCCATCCCCCCAAAAAAAATCATATATAATCATCACAACAACGTGCTGTTGATATCTAGAATATCTTGGGGGAGTATATTAGAATAAAAACCATTTTCTGCCATCAAGGTGGAGACTTCAAAGCACACCCCAGATGTCAAAGAAAAGTGGTTTGTGGATAAAAAAAGGAATATTAGAAAACCATTTTTTGGGGGGGGGGGGGGGTCACAGCTTGAAGAGCAGAACAATGTCAAGGGGACACATCCTTGGGAAGCAAAAGAGACTTAAAATATGACTGTAATTGTGGAAGAAACTCCAGCAAATCTGTAGGTTGGAGCACAAAGGGATGTATCAGAGGCTGCATGGAAACCAGGAGCATTTTTGTGCTCCATTTTCCCACTTTTGGTCCTCTTTTCCCCACTTTTGTCCTCTTTTCCCCACTTTTTGTCCTCTTTTCCCCACTTTTTGTCCTCTTTTCCCCACTTTTTGTCCTCTTTTCCCCACTTTTTGTCCTCTTTTCCCCACTTTTTTTCCTCTTTTCCCCACTTTTTTTCCTCTTTTCCCCACTTTTTTTCCTCTTTTCCCCTCTTTTTTTCCTCTTTTCCCCTCTTTTTGTCCTCTTTTCCCCTCTTTTTGTCCTCTTTTCCCCACTTTTTGTCCTCTTTTCCCCACTTTTTGTCCTCTTTTCCCCACTTTTTTTCCTCTTTTCCCCACTTTTTTTCCTCTTTTCCCCACTTTTTTTCCTCTTTTCCCCTCTTTTTTTCCTCTTTTCCCCTCTTTTTGTCCTCTTTTCCCCTCTTTTTGTCCTCTTTTCCCCACTTTTTGTCCTCTTTTCCCCACTTTTTTTCCTCTTTTCCCCACTTTTTTTCCTCTTTTCCCCACTTTTTTTCCTCTTTTCCCCACTTTTTTTCCTCTTTTCCCCCTCTTTTTCCCACTTTTTGTGCTCCATTTTCCCATTTTTTTAGGGGGTAGAAGCAAACAGGTTTGAGGATCCATTCTGTGCAACTGATTTGAGTTCAGCTTTGTCCCAGTTTACATCCTGCTACCACTGGGGAGCCTTTCCTAAGCCTCTTTGACTTCATTCCCACTGCAGTTTGATGTTGAGCAAGTCCCTACCTTGGGAGATGCCTCCAGGGTCTGGCTGCTGCTGAGGAGCCCAACCTGGTTCTCCAGAGTGGCCCTGGGCACAGAGAATATTCTCATGTGCCTGAGCAGCTGGAAGGGAAAGAAGAGAAAGAAACCATTTGAATCAGTTTCTCATCCACCCAACCTGCATCCTGACACCTCTCAAACACTGAGGGTGTGAGACTTCCTCCCAAAATAAGACCAGGAGTAACTTCCTCACAGCTAAGTGTTACATAGCCTAAAAATACACACCCCACTACCAGCTCTGGCTGGAGCAGACACTTCTGAGGGGTTTTTTTTATTCAGCACAGCTCTGCAATACCTGGACTTTTCTCAGTGAAGGCTCCCTACATTTACTACTCTGAGTTTGTTGACACTTCCACAGTGGAGTAGCAAGTTCCGACGTGGAGCTAATTAATTCAGTTAATTTAAAAACAAAACCCCCACAGCCCATTATTCTCTGTGTTCACCTCCATTCTGCCAAGCCAGTGTTGCTCCAGTAAGACCAGGCCTTGCTTCACTGGTGTCACCATCAATGTGTATTTGATGGCTTATTAATATTTCACTGCTGTCATTCTGTTTACCTCTCTTTTCCCTGAAAGTAGTGCATTTTTACACAACTTTCATCCCACCAATATTCAGTGGTATTAGAATATTAAAAAAGGATTTAATTAGGGCATGATTAATCCAGAGCTAAAACATGGTTGATACCCAAACAGGCCAGGCACAGATCAGGTGTAATTTGCATCCCTAAACATTACATTTCTTTCTCCTCAAGGCCACGCCTGCTATAATCATGAAAAAGAGGAGCAGCAGGCCAGGAAATGCAGGAATTTTAACCAGAATAGTGGAGAGGGCAGAATGCCACCAAGGGAACTGGGAGAAATCAGGGAGCTGGGACAGCTCAGCCCTGTGATTTTTGGATTCTCAGGGGGAACCTCCCTGCCTGAAGACCCCCCAGCAGTGGTCCCAGCTCCTCTTTTCCCTCTCCACACACAGGGAATGAACTTTGGCCACACGGAGGCCCTACTTTTCCCACTCTAAGTTCTCATGCTGCCTTTCTGGAGATCCTGGAGGCATGGCTGGGTGAAATAATTAATTAAAGCCTCGTCTCTCCTCTGGGGGCTCATACCGTTGTATTTTTATTTTTTTTTACTCGGGTTTTCTTTGTATTGATTCACTCTAAAGGAAAAAATGGGGGGGGCGGGGGGGGGGGAACTGGCTTTTTAAATAGGCAATTTGGCACCGTCCCCGTCTTTTCTTTGTACCACGTATGGCACTAAGACCACTGTTGGTGCCAAGGGAATAATAATAACTCGCAGATAAAAGCCGTCAATAACAGAGGGAGATGGCAAAGCGATGAGTCTCACCAGCCGGGCCCTGGCCCACAGCGACCGAGGGGCCCTGGCCATCAACCTCTCCCCACTCCCCGGCTCCTCGCCCCCGCCGTGCCCGGGCCCTGGGTACCTTTGTGCCGCCGTCGGCCGGCCCGGGTGGCTCTTCACCCTCCCGCGTCCCTTCGAGGGACGGCACCGCGTGTCTCTCCTCACCCCACAGCGCCCGGACATGTCCCCAGTGGGCTGTCCGGGCCGGCAGGGCCGAAGCCAGGCCCCTGAGGGGCCGCCCCCCGAGGGGCGGGCGCCGGACTCGACCTCGGGCCTGCCCCCGGACCCATTTTGACCCAGGCCTTCCGGGGGCGCGGCGGGGTCAGGGGGTGATGTGGTTATCGTGGCTCATGCGGTTATCGCGGCTCTCAGGCCCCCGCGGGGTTTCCCGCAGGCCTCAGGTACTGACCTTTGTGTGGGGAGGGCAGAGGAGAGCTGGGTCCGCCGTGGAGCTGTGGTTCCGGCA
The DNA here is from genome assembly GCA_013401355.1 of Ceyx cyanopectus. NCBI lineage: Eukaryota > Metazoa > Chordata > Aves > Coraciiformes > Alcedinidae > Ceyx > Ceyx cyanopectus. The sequence continues at coordinate 31,162 of VYZU01000983.1, read as the reverse complement.
GAGGCCTTGGGGCTGTGCCCCATCATCTGCTTCCAGGCTGTGGGGACTTGCCCGGTCATCTGCCTCAGGCTCTGTGGGACTAGGACCCGCCAGCAGCGTCTGGGATGTGGGACTAAGCCCTGCCAACAGTGCCTGGCCTGTGGGACTAGGCCCCGCAATCGACGTCTGGGCTGTGGGACTAGGCCCCGAAATCGACATCTGGGCTGTGGGACTAGGACCCACCATCAGCATCAGGCCTGTGGGACTAAGCCCTGCCGTCAGCGTCTGGCCTGTTTGACTAGGCCCCGCCATCAGCGTCTGGGACATCAGACTAGGCCCCGCCATCAGCGCCAGGCCTTTGGGACTAGGCCCTGCCATCGACGTCTGGGCTGTAGGACTAGGCCCCGCAATCGACGTCTGGGCTGTGGGACTAGGCCCCACCATCAGCGTCTGGGCCGGGGCTTCCCGCCTGCCTCCCCTGATGGAGCACACTGCTTCCCCATGGCTCTTCTTCACCTCCAAGGCGTTCCAAGAACCATCCCCAGCAGGGAGCACGTGGACAGGTGATGGTGGCTGGTTGAGGAACAGCTCTGGCCTCAGCCCCTCGCCGAACTCCATTCTCTGGCCACGTTGGAGGCACATGGAAGGTGGCAGACTGAAAGCAGTAAGTCATCCTGGCTGTGCACACTGGCCCTAAAATCCTCCTGAGGGCTGAGCTCTGGGAACACACGTCCAGTGCAACGTCAGCCGTGCTCTGTGTTCTCACACCGGGTGCCTGTGGACGTGCCCCCTCTCCCAAACATCATGGCTGGGCACGAGACAGGGCATTGGGAGCCCCTGGCACAGGCAAAAAGACAGACTCCTGCTCGAGGACAAAGCACAAAGCAGGGTCTGCTCAACATGTGATGGAGGAGGTGGAGATGCCCAGCTCGATGCCACGTGGGGACTCCAGTTTGACCAGCAGCAGGGCTGGGGGTGCTGAGCAGGTGAGTGCTGTGAGGACACGGGGTGCTGGGGGTGCCATGGAGCGGGGTGCCAGCCAGTTCTGATGCCAGGAACAAGCAGCCTCTGGGTGGAGAGTCCAACCCTCGTCTGGAGCTCCTCACACCCACGTTCAGCAGGCAGGGCAGAGCCTGTGGGTTGGCAGGGGGGCACCCTCTCCCCAGCAGCCATTGCTCCAGGCTGGGGGACAGGGCACGTTGGCACCTGGTGGGCAAGGGGAAGGCACCTTTGGGAGCACCAGTGATGACCTGATGAGGTTTTCAGAGTGAGGTTTTCAGAGTGCTGAGGTGTTTTTGTTTCACACAATCTGAGCTCTGGCCCCTCCGAGGTTCTGCTTTGCTCTCCCCACTTTGTGGGGCACAGGTGACCACGTGTGGGCACTTCTGTGGGTACCACAGCGGGCGTGTGGGGCACCATGGGCAGGAGGGTGCTCTCTACTCCAGGAGAAGACATGGACCAGTGAAGATGAAGCCTGGCATCCAGAAAGCTGAAAGTTTGATGGTGTTTGTGTGCCCGGTGCCCCCCACGTGGGTCACCTCTCAGTGCCCACCACGGTGCCCACCCTGGGTGCCACTCCCCAGGCCTGCAGCACCACACTTCTGGTTCCGGAAGGTTCAGCTTTGTGCCACCTCTGCTTGCTTTTCCTGCTGCTTTTAAGCTTCCAGCTGCCACTCCAGGCCCAGCACCACAGCTCTGGTGCGGGAAAGCCCCTTGTTACCCGGGCTGAGGTGCCCCCTGGCACCCGGCAGCGAGCTGGGGGGACCAAAACAGGGAGAAAAACAGGGTCCACAGCTCCCCCTCCTCAGCCACCCTGAGCAGCACCCCACTTGTTACTGCTCCTGAAGCCCCTGGACCCCTCCCCAGTGGCCTGTGTCCCCTTGGACAGTTTGGGGGGGCCAGTGGGAGCAATTTGGGGGGGCAGCGGGAACGACGTGGGGGTGGCAGGATGAGGGGGGCAACAGGAGCAGTTGGGGGGGAGCAGCAGGAGCAGTTTGGGGGGGCAGCAGAAGCAGTGAGCAGGGCGAGCAGGGTAGGGGGGGCAGAAGCAGCAGTTTGGGGGGTTCATCAGTCGCAGTTTGAGGGGGTCCAGCGGTCGCAGCGTGGGGGGGGCACCGGGATAAGCAGCACGGGGGGGGGCCCAGCGATCGCAGCGGCAGCACGGGGCGCAGTTTGGGGGG
>VYZU01000983.1:8073-25778 GCA_013401355.1 Ceyx cyanopectus | reverse complement strand
AAAAAAAAAAAAACAAACCAAACCCCAAACTGCGATCTGAGTCCGTTGGGTGATTTTTAATCAGCAGCTAGAACCGTGGTAAATCCAATTTTTGCTTAAAAAGGGAAAAAAAAAAGAGGATATTTGAATTATTTCTTCTTGTGTGCGATGGGAGATGCGAGCGTGTTCGCAGCTTGTTTTAATGCCTCCGAGAATTAATACAGAAAGAGACATCCCTAAAAACTAACCTCAGCAGCTGCCACCAGCACCTAGCACTTTTTTATTCTGCTTTATGTTTTGGAGCTTTTTGCTGGCAGATGAAACTAATTAATTGCTAATGAGTGCCTTCGATTCCGTTCGCCCTTCTTCCCTCGTTTGGGTGCAGAGAAATCCGTTGAAAGTTTTCCCTGAAATCTCCTTTGGCTGCTGCTGTCACTAAAACTGCTCCGGTCTTTGCTGAAGCCCCCCAGTAGATGGTACTAAAAATGATGATTATTAATATTATAAATATATTTAACAAAAAAAAAAGGGGGGGAAAATAGACTTTTTTGTCTCTTTGTGCTGCTTCTGGAGGCCAAACGTTAGTTCATCCGGACGTGTGCACTTGTCTAGTTTTGCCAGGCTCCCCCTCCCCCCCTCCCAGCCCCTTCCTTCCTCTCCCCNCCTCTTTGCTGCTGCTTGCACTTTCCCCATTTGTTCCCTGGCTTTTTGCAGGCTCTGACTCAGGGAAGGTGCGTGTTACCCACTAGACAACGTCGGAGAGGAGAGAAACCAATTAGGGTCGAAATAAATGCTGGGGAAAGAGAGAGAGAGAGAGAGAGGGAGGGAGAAGGGAGAGAGCCTGGCTTCAAATTGCTCTGGTGCAGGAGATGAAATGAGAATTTAGGGCAGGTGGCACTTTGCATTATGATTCTTCTCGGGGTCCCCATGTGACAGGCAAACCCTGGAGCGGGATGGAAACGGACGTTGCCACCTTCCTGGCCAAGGTTGCCACACCAAAAAAAAAACCAAATCCAAAGCAACTTTCTTTCTCCTTTTGGAGTTGAGAGAGAGAGAGAGAGGGGGGAAGCAGCCTGCTGCTGGGCACTGGGAGAGCTCCCACTCTCCGGGAGGAGAAGCTCGGCGGGGGGATCAGGAGGCTGGTGATGGTGGCGAGGGGTTTTGGGGAGGGGATGCTGGCAGCAATATCCCCTTTGCACCTCTCCAAACTGCTCCCCGAGTTCCCCGGCCAGCCTGCAACTTTTAACTAACAGACAGAGGAATCTCTTCTTTCCCACTAGTAATGCTTCTTTGTTTGGGTTTGCTTTTCAGATGTTTTCACCTCCCGTGAGCAGTGGGAAAAATGGACCAACTTCCTTGGCGAGTGGACATTTTACTGGCTCAAGTATGTACCATGTTTTTGTCTCTCCTCTCCTCGCCGTGCTACCTTTGTTGTGCTCGTGGGAATCCCTTCTGGGGAGCAGATTCCTCGGGATTGGAGTGGAATTATTCCTCAGTGCTGGCTTTTATTGTTATTATTGCCACGAGGCTAGGGCACCTTCCCCACTATTCCCATTTATTTGCGGTGGCGAAACCGAACCAGAGCCCTAAACTCCTCCGTGCAATTGTGCAAGGTGAGATAGTTTCGTTTCGTTTCATTTCATTCATTTAAATTCATTTAATTCCATTTAATTTCTTTTCTTTTTTTTTTTTTAACTGGAGATTTTTATTTACTATTTCACATCTTTCGTGGCTGGGAAATGAGAATCAGGGCGCCTCGAGTGAGAATTAATTTTGTGAATAAGATGTGAAGGGCTGCTGGCGTGATATAAATAAATAACTCAGCAAGGCTCCCAGTTAGAAACACCAACCTCTTCTGGAGGAAAAAAAAAAAAAGAACTCCTTAGGGTTAGAAATCTCAGTTTGCTGACGGGGTTATTTCCCAGCCGGGTCAATTTCCAGCTGCCTTTCTTTTCCTGGTGGAAGGCTGGGTGTTTGTGTTAGGGAATGGTGATTTTTTTCTGCAGCTGGAGGGTTGGTTTGTTTGCCTGTTGGTTGGTTTGGTTGTGGTGGTGCCCGGTGGGGCAACTTTCTGCCTTCCCTGGAGACACAAGTGGGTGACAAAAGGAACACCCGAGCTCTTGGCGGCGTGCAATCATTGTCTGGCAACTCCAGTTTTCTAGGGAGCCTTTTCTATGCCTGACAAATTAGGAGCAACCATAGGGAGGCATTTGCAATTCCCTTCCCCTCCCTGGATGTCCCCCTTGCCTGGCACCCTGCTCTGGCCAGGGCACTGCCACCTCCCCCCGGGCGCTCCGGCCGGGGTAGTGACCGCCCAGGCAGGGTTGCTCCCAAGCTGGTGGTGCCCCTGGACCAGGGTTCTCTGCCAGGTAGCTGCACTGCTCTCAGTTCCATGCAGGGTGCTTGCCACTCCTGCTCCTCTCCAGTGTGCCCTCGTGGCTTCAGAAAGGCTTCTTGCTTTGCAGCTAGCTTGGAAAATGCCAGAGCAGGTGCCACCTGCAATTGGCACTCTCTGGTCTGGTGGATTTTGGTCAGCTCGGGCTTTCCAAAGAACAACTTGGTGTTTGTTTGCTCTGCACTTGATCTGGAGAATTTTGCTGTGAGGTTGGAATAACTTCCCAAAGAGAATTTGCCTTGCGCCTCCCGAGCTGTGGATTTTAATCCTTTTTATTTTGGGTTATTTTCTAAGTGATTTTAGTAACAAATAGTAATATTCACTGTGTTTGTTTTCACTGGAGAGGAAAGGGACGAGTGTTTGTGCCAGAGAAATCAATTTGTCATGCTTATGTACCGGTCAATGCAAGCAACTACCACTTGCTCTAACAGCAATTGACTGGCTACTTAGAGTTAATAAATGCATCCTCTGCCTCATCTGTGAAGTCACTGCACTCAGAGAACCCTTGGGTTGTTTTTTGTTGTGCCCAGCTCCAAGTTGCTTTGCCTCGACCCAAGAACCAGCTCAGCTTGGGCAGTGGGATGAAGGCTCAGACCACTTTGGTGCCACCTGAACCCTGCCACGCTGTGCTGGTGCCCTGGCACCCCGGGCTGTGGTGCTGGAGGGTACCCCAAGTGTGGCTGCAGGGGAGCCTTGCAGAGGAACCCCTTTTATTGCTCTGATTCTGCAGGTTGGTTGCAGGGAGTTGTGGCCACCCCAGTGCAGCCTCCTCTTCCTCCTGGGAGCTGGTTGAAAGACTTTGTGACATGGGGAGTGCATTCCTCTGCATTAACCCCAAACTTCTCTTGCAGCCAGGGGAGGAAAAAGAAAACCACCCCCCAAAAGAGTCATGAAATAGACTTGATGAGGAAGTGAGGTCATGTTTCATGCTTAAAATCATCTTCATCAGGGTTGGTTTTTTTTTAGCTCATCTAATAGATGCTGGGTTGTGATTTGTAACGTGTGAATGAAAAGAAAGCAAAGCCACATTTCCTTTTAATCTTGAATTTCACAAACATGGCTTCTTACCACGGTCAGGACTGGTGAGGGCTTGGAGGGAGAAAGGAATGTAACCTGAGCCACAGCCGTGACATTCCCATGGAGCATTTTTCACATGAAAGGCTTTTGTCAACCCAGTAAAGGACCAGGAGTTTTTGTTTGATGTTTGCAGGTGTTCAGCAGAGAGCACTAAAACAATTCAGCCATGCTGCTTTAGAGACTCTGACCTTAGCAGGCAGAATTGGTGAAGACTGGGAATCATTTGGAAGAAAACTCCCCTGGAGTTACCTCAATTTTATATTGTATTTGTAAAGTGATTTAATACCTGGTAGTTCAATTGAACAATACACAGCCATGAGAGTGAAGCAGGGTTTGTGCTGGGTTGGCTTTGCTTGGTTTGGTTGGGTTTTTTTACCCCTTCTTTTTTTTTCCCTTTTAATTTTTAGGACAGTTGCCAAAATAACCTGAATTTTCCCAGGTCTTCTGACATTTTCTGAGTGGTATAACTGAGCTTCCTCACTCACAGCATTTCTCCTAACCCTAGNATTGCTCTGATTCTGCAGGTTGGTTGCAGGGAGTTGTGGCCACCCCAGTGCAGCCTCCTCTTCCTCCTGGGAGCTGGTTGAAAGACTTTGTGACATGGGGAGTGCATTCCTCTGCATTAACCCCAAACTTCTCTTGCAGCCAGGGGAGGAAAAAGAAAACCACCCCCCAAAAGAGTCATGAAATAGACTTGATGAGGAAGTGAGGTCATGTTTCATGCTTAAAATCATCTTCATCAGGGTTGGTTTTTTTTTAGCTCATCTAATAGATGCTGGGTTGTGATTTGTAACGTGTGAATGAAAAGAAAGCAAAGCCACATTTCCTTTTAATCTTGAATTTCACAAACATGGCTTCTTACCACGGTCAGGACTGGTGAGGGCTTGGAGGGAGAAAGGAATGTAACCTGAGCCACAGCCGTGACATTCCCATGGAGCATTTTTCACATGAAAGGCTTTTGTCAACCCAGTAAAGGACCAGGAGTTTTTGTTTGATGTTTGCAGGTGTTCAGCAGAGAGCACTAAAACAATTCAGCCATGCTGCTTTAGAGACTCTGACCTTAGCAGGCAGAATTGGTGAAGACTGGGAATCATTTGGAAGAAAACTCCCCTGGAGTTACCTCAATTTTATATTGTATTTGTAAAGTGATTTAATACCTGGTAGTTCAATTGAACAATACACAGCCATGAGAGTGAAGCAGGGTTTGTGCTGGGTTGGCTTTGCTTGGTTTGGTTGGGTTTTTTTACCCCTTCTTTTTTTTTCCCTTTTAATTTTTAGGACAGTTGCCAAAATAACCTGAATTTTCCCAGGTCTTCTGACATTTTCTGAGTGGTATAACTGAGCTTCCTCACTCACAGCATTTCTCCTAACCCTAGAGCAAGGCATTCTAAAGAAGGGGAGGATGATGGTGGCTGCTGCTGGCTTTGGGGAGAGGACTCACAAGCAGGTTTTTTTTTCCAGCAGAATTGGCTGGCTCTGTCACACTTGGCATGTGTCCGTTTTTGGCCTGGGAACCAGAGCCCACATCTTCCTGAGTGTCTTCAATTCCTGCTCCTTCTATTTTCAGCACTGATTTTTACCTAAGTTTTGAAGCATCTGTTCCAGATTGCCCTCTGCGTGGATGTTGGAATATGGGGTGGGTGGGAGTAGCAGAATAACTGAATTCTTTGGGTTGGCCATTCCCATTGCACATGGGGGGGGGGCCAAAAAAAACCAATCCAAACTCAAATCTTTGCTAGCACAGACAGCACTGAATAATGCCAAGGCCATTGAAAGAGGTTTCTTTTCATCTGGCCATCAGTTTGATTAGGGTTTGTCCTGCTTTAGGGTAACACCCATTGCAGATTAATTACTTCTTCATCCAGGCAGTCACAAATTCAGCTTGAAATCTTGATTATTTTAATTTTTATTAATTTTTTTTCCTTTAACTTTGGCTGCCTCTGTGAGTCAACGATCACAGTTCATCACTTTTGGAGTGTGGGAGAGGTGCATAATGTTGCTGTTGTTGGGCGACGAGCAGTAAAACCAGACTGGGGACAGATGTGAGATGAGGACACACCTCGGGGTGCCTGCCCAGGTCGTGGGGGGAGTTAGGTGTGGGGAAGGAGGAGAAGAGAGTTGATTTTAGGGCTCATCCTGCTCCTCATTCCCTCTGCCTGCTGAGAAACACCCCAGGCTTCAGCTGCTCCACGGATACACAAAGGCAACTGCTGCCATATTTTTTTCATCCCCGGCGTTTCGTAATTATGATTAAGAAGAAGAAGAATGCTAGTCACCTCCCATCCTTCCAGCTATGTTTACTCAGGAGCTGCTTGATCCTCCTCCCCTCCCAGCCCTGCTCAAGAGAAGAGTTCTGTGGGGGCAGAAAAAAGCCCCGCTAAGCTCTGCTATTTGGCTTGGCCTCAGCCACCGTGCTGCATACTTGGAGGAGCTAAATATTTAGTTACAAAGGAGAGGGGTGGCTCTGGAGGTTGTGTCCAGAGACACGGCCACCTACAGCCCTTCGTGGCTGTTTAAACCTAAAAGTTCAGCCTCCTTCTTGGTAAATCAAAATAAAGATGCAAATCCAATGGATTTCTCGTGTTGGAAGAATAGGAACTTTATTAAATGGGGCTGAACGAATGCTCTGCAAATTTGCTGTCAGTGAGCAGTAGCTGGAAAAGCTCAGTCCCTCCTGCTGGAAACTGTGGCCTTATTTATTTTGTTTTCAATACTTTTTTTTTGTCATCATCCGTTGCGTGCCTACCTTGTCGAGACTCCCAAATATATTTAATAATTCAGGAGCATCCACATTAACTGTCTGAGAGCCTGAAACACTCGGGGGGGGGGGGCCAGACCCAGCCAAATGTCACTTGGAGGAGACGTTGGTGGCTGCCACTGCCAAATTTAGCAGTGACAGGAGAAAAGGTTCAGGCTGCTCCGTGGGTACCTCTTGACCGAAGTGTGGCTGGGAAAGCAGCCTCAGGTCTGCCTTGGAATCCAGGAGGAGGACAAAGCTGGTCTGATGTCTTCAGGGAAGGGATGCAGGAGAGTTAAAGGGGAGCCTGTGAGGTACCACTTGGCTTCTTCCCCTTGGCTTTGTACCCGTGCCACTCCCAAACTCCTGGTGCTTTTTGTCCTAGGCAAGTGCAGCTTGCAGGGGAGCATTTAACAGGCACCAGTAGTGCTCAGCACCATCACGTGCATCTTGTGAACACCGTGTCACACTCATTGTACTCTTCAACACTTCTGGCCACTGCAGAGTGAGCGTGTGGTTTAATTTTTCCTTCCCTTTCCCTACAACTGAAGATAATAGTGGGTTTTGGAATTGCTTTGCTGCTTCCCTCACCTAGTGAGTGCACACTTTGGGATCCCAGGAGCTGCTCGGCGTTTTCTGACAAGATCAGCAAATATCTTTACCATTTAGTGAGGAAATCACTTAAATAACCAAGTCCCATAAACACAGAGAATAGAAGGATGTAATGAAAGTTTATGCTGTTGATTGCTTGAACCTCCCTTCAACGCACAGAACCGTGGAGCTCTACAAGCTGTCATATAAACAGTTTGGTTTGGAGTTGAAAATCATTCCTTTTCCTTTCCCTTGGTTTGTTGTTTGGGTTTGGTTTTTTTTTTATCTGCTATGATAAACAAAGCCATTTTGTAAGCTGCAAGGATCAAACATTCCCTTCTAATGGTAAACTCCTTTTTTTATCTGGCAACGGCCCGGGAAAAGAGTAGAGAGAGCCCCCATGGCCCCAGGCCTGTGGCTTGCAGTGTTTGATATCATGATGTTATTTGTTGAGATCAGTTCCCAGAAGCCAAGATAACAGCTCTGCAGTTGTTGAACGAGGAGCAGGCTTAGCAGTGCCTTCCAGATCTTCTCCCAACCTTTCCCACATCAACCCCCGGCAGGGTGGTGGGCAGCAGGGCTGAAGAGGGGTGCAGGAGTGGGAATTCTGTTCCCTGATATCCCGGGTTGTTCAGAAGCTTGTGAAAGGCAGCCTTCCAAAGCTCAGGTGCCCACATCTCAGAGCTGGCAGAGCAGGCAGAGATTGCCCCAAGATTGGGGGGGTGGGGGGCAGAGATTGCTTCAGGTGCCCCCAGCCTCATCACACCCTCTGGGTTCTGGATCAAGCGAGCTCAGCGTGCTCCAGAGGGAAGAGCCTGGGAATGTTTTACACGTCCTGCTGAAGATGTAGGCATATAAAATTAATATACATGTAATGGTATGTGCCATCTGCCAGGTCTGCAGAGAGCCCGTGCAGTTCCTCTTGCACCTGGGAAGAATGAATCCCCTGAATAATTTAACTGGGAGGGGGGTTGGTTATTCTGAACTCTTAACCACTAAGTCAAAGGCACCACCAGGTTTCCTCCACGTCAGGCTGGGCAAGGGGATGCTGAGGGGCTGCCCTCTTCTCCTTTCACCTCTCTGCTTCTTCCCCGGTGCTTCTTAGCCAGATTCTCGGCGAATTCAGCTGTTTCCAGCGGCTTAGCAAGCTCGGGGAGGCAGGCAGAGTGTTGAGCAAGGTTGGCACCTTGGCCCTTCCCACCGAGGCAGGCGCCCGACCCGCGGCTCAACCCGCCCGGGTGCGTTTCAGACGGGGCTGCTCCGGAGCTCCGTTTCACATCGGGGGGGGCGGTGTGTGGCGACAGCATTGTTCACCCGGGAGCTGTTGTGACAGCCCCACGTTCCCAGACGGCTCTGCAGGCTCCTCCAGGCAGCGGAGCTGCAAACCCATTGTTGCCCTCGCCGGGTATTGATCTGTGCTGCCAACACGGGGCTCTGTGGGATTTGCCTAATCCCCCGCTGGTTTCCCCGCGGCTGGCAAGAAGCCTTCCGAGCTCGGGGTGATGGATCCGGCCGTTGGCACTGCCACCCTATCCGTGGACAACTCCTCGCCCTGACCCGCTCGGGGTTTTCAGCTGGCACCAGCTGGCACTTCTTCCCCCCCCCCCCCCCCCCCCGCCCGGCGTCGGCGCACAATGGGGGCCCCGCGGGCGAGGCTCCGGTGCCCGGGGGAGAGAGGGCGAAGCGGGCTCTGCCAGGAGCTGCGTGAGCGATGGCAGGCTGTCGTCTGCTGCCAGCGAGCTGGCACGCTGCCCGCGGCCTTCCCGCCAGCTCCGGCCCTTCCTGCCCTTTAACGCGCTTCCCGCCGCCGCCCTTGGCACCCAGCGCCGGCGTCTCCGCCTGCGTCCGCGGTGGCACCCCGGGGTGGGCATGGCACCCTGGGGTGGGCATGGCACCCTGCGGTGGCATCGCCGGGTGGGCATGGCACTCAGGTGGCACCCTGGGGTGGGCATGGCACCCTGCGGTGGCATCACTGCATCGGCATGGCACTCAGGTGGCACCCTGGGGTGGGCATGGCGCCCTGCGGTGGCAACGCTGGGCGGGCATGACACCCTAGGGCAGCATCACCAGTCAGGCATGGCACCCTGGAGTGAGCATGGCACCCTGCGGTGGCATCGCCCAGCGGGCACGGCACCCAGGTGGGCATGGCACCCTGCAGTGGCATTGCTGGGCTGGCACAGCACCCAGGTGGTCATGGCACCCTAGGACAGCATTGCCAGTCAGGCACAGCACCTTAGGGCAGCATCACTGGGCAGGCAGGGCACCCTAGAGTGGCATTACCAGGTGGGCATGGCACTCTGGGGCGGGCATGGCACCCTGCAGTGGCATCACTGGGTCAGCACGGCACCCAGGTTGGGCATGGCACCCTAGGGTAGCATCTCCAGGCAAGCAGGGCACCCTAGAGTGGCATTACCAGGTGAGCACGGCACCCTGGGGTGGGCAGGCACCCTGCAGTGGCATCACTGGGTCAGCATGGCACCCAGCTGGGCATGGCACCCTAGGGCAGCATTGCCAGGCAGGCATGTCACCCTAGGGTGGCATTACCAGGTGGTCATGGCACCCTAGAGCAGCATCTCCAGGCAGGCACAGCACTCTAGGGTGGCATTACCAGGTGGGCACGGCACTCTGGGGCGGGCATGGCACCCTGCCGTGGCATCACCAGGCAGGCACGGCACCCAGGTGGGCATGGCATCCTAAGGAGGCATAACCAGGCAGGCATGGCACCCTAGGGCAGCATCACCAGGCAGGCACAGCACCCTAGGGTGGCATTACCAGGTGGGCACGGCACTCTGGGGCGGGCACGGCACCCTGCCGTGGCATTTGGACGGGCATGCCACCCTGGAGTGGCATCTCCAGGTGGGCACAGCACCCTGCTTCATCCCAAGCCGTGGAAGGTGCAGCTCAGGAGTTCATGAGAGCGGGACCCGACCGGCCTCCCAGGGGAGGTTTTCACCTCGGGATCCTTCTGCAGATCCTTCCAGGCTCAGGAGCTGTTCCCCTGGGTGCCAGTGAGGTTTATTTAACCAACCCAAGCAAAGCAGAACCCTCTTGGCCCGTTCCATTCTCTGTGCTCCACCAGCATCATTTCAGGGGGCCAAAACCAGTGGAAAACCAGAAAACACAGAATTATCTTGTATAATCTCAGAGAAAACAGGAATTCAGATCTCTTTGTACTGGGGTATTTAAAATACTCTTTCCCGGTGGGTTTTTTCCCCAACTAAAAGGTTCCTGAAGGGTTGGGGTGATGGGGTTAACGTGGCACAATGTGCATTTTTTTCCTCTGTACGTGGAAAAACGATGGACCCGTTTGATAACTGAAGTGGGCCAAAGGTTTTGTTGGCTGAAAACCAGCTAAGTACAACTCCTGATCCAATATCCAGAGGGTAATTGAATCTGGGGGGGGGGGGTTCTGGTGCTGTTCAGAAAGAATCAGGGGGTTGTTTGGTGCTTCGTGACGTCAGCCAGAAGCTGGATTGAATTATGCTCCTGTATTGTGGCAGCACCTGCCAGTGCCACTACACTGGAGGGTCTCTCAGCATTTCCATGACAAACCTTCCTGAGAAGTTTGGGATTTGGCTCCTGATGTTCCAACTGGCCAAAACACCTCAAGAAGCTGCAGTGAAAAGCGAGTTTTTTGGTGCTCTGGAGACAAAGAGGGGCAGGGACGAGGCTGCTCCGTGGGGTGATGTGATCTTGGCAGCTCTGCAGATCCCTTCCTGAGGGGATTCTGGTTGCAGTGAGGTGTGTGTGTGCAGTTATACCACAGAAATAACTATTAATTTATTTTTAGCTCTGTATAGATCTGCAGACTTAATTCCAGGGACTGCACGTAGCAGCTGATGCTGAGCTGGGGAAGAAACAGCGTGGTGCCTTAGGAGGCAGTGCTCCTTATCCTTAAGAAAACTGCTGCCCTTTAGCCCTTGGAACCACTTGAATGCTCAGGATGTTTTCAGGATGAGGCCTCTGCATCCCCCCGTGAGGCAGATTCACTATCAGACCTCATGCAAGGAAAGGAGGTGACTCTAACTTGCTAGTTCTGCAGCCATGAGACCCTCACAGCGAGTCCAGGGCTCTCCCCATGCCCACATGGGCAGGAGGATCCAGTCTCTTTGCCCCTCCTGCTCCTCCAGGGCTGTGCACTGGGGTTAGATGATTTGGAATCTCAAGTTTTAGCTGTACCCCAAAGCCTTGCTGCCTCAGAATTCCCCAGATCCTTCTCTCTGCAAGTCAGCCCCAGGCTGGGAGTGTCCCCTCCACAGTGGTCAGGCTGCATCTGAGCAAGCCACAGCTTTATTTCTCACACCTAGGACACCTCTGCAGTGGCATCTCAGGGTTTGTAGCACAGGGTTGAAGGATAAATGGAAGCAAAGTGTTGGAAAAGACCCTTTCTTGAACGAGTGGTTGCTGCCATGGCTGTGGCCAGGTGGGCACTTGGCATTTTGCTCTGGGACCTTGCCAGGCAGTGACCAAGTAGCCTGAGCTCCCAGGGACTGGCTCTTCCCAGAGCAGCTGGGTTCAGGTGCCTCTAACCTGTGGTGCTGGGACCACTCTGTGCTCCTTCTGCTCAGCTGAAGGCTTTAAAATCACTGTGTCCATTACAATCCTTGGGGGGGAAAATGCTCAGTGAATCCCTGATCAGAAACTAGATAAAGCTTTGTTCTGCAGGGGCAGGGTTGTCAGCAAATGCTTTGCTGAACTTTTGTTTTCTGGGGCTAATGGCTTTGTTGATTTTAGACTCTTTGGAAAGATTTACTTACTTAGGAAATACTGTGTCTTGTGGTATAAACAGAGGAAAAATTCGTGTTCCTAAAATTAGAGATTTTGTAAACTCCCCAAATTGGAACGTTTTAATTTATCAACTGGCTTATTAACTAATGGACGTTGTCTTTTTTTTCCCCCTCTCCTGCTTTTCTCATTTCTCTTGAGTTTCTTGGGGTGTTTTCCCTGTTGTCTCTGTCTGAAAAGCCAAGCAGTTAATTGGCACTGGTGGCAGCAGGGTGGTGAGGGTGCTTCAGGTCAAGATTTGATTTGATTTGTCAGCAGGACAATCAGCCTTTGCTTTTGAGACACAAACCCAGTTTAGCTGAAGCACAAGACTTGTCAAATAAGAAAAAAATATATATATAATGATCCATGCTTTGCTTCTCTTGTGAGATTTCACTTGAATGCAGTTATTTCAGTAACACTGCATCAGCAGCAGGGGCAGTTCTCACCTTTCCATGGGGCTTGGCTTGTCCTGATGTTTGCCAACTCCTTTTCTCCATCCCCTTTTCTGACTTTTCCTTAGGGTGCAGCAGTTCAAACGTGGAACTGCAGGAACAGGGAGGAAGGAAGTGAAAAAAAAAACCAAAAAAAAAAAACCAACAAAACACCATAAGCCAAAACTTAACAGATTATTTACATAATTATTTCTTATTATTTGCATTTCCCTGCTGCTGGAATCCTGCTGCCTGGAAACGCCCAAGTGCTTTCCGTGGCCAACGAACCCCTCGTGTCTGACTGCAGGGAGATGAGGAGAGTTATTTGACTGAAAGTGGAATCTTTTCAAAATAAAATAAATAAATTAGCTGTTGATAAAGTCTTGAGTGTGAAAAAAAACCCCAACCCCAAACTAAAAACCCAACCCATTCCTCTGGCTGTGTTTGTAAACAGGGCGATGCTAATGCCACGCCTGATGGAACCTCCTTCTTTCCTTAATCCAAAATAGAGCTTACATAGAAAGTGCAGGATTATAAAAGAAGCAGCTTTATTCTTTTGAACATCAAGTTTTCTCTTATTCCTGGGGGAAAAAAAACAAAAAAAAGAAACTTCTGGTGGGCTCTGAGTGGGATGAGAGCCCCTCGTACCCAGCAGGGTCGCGGGCACCCTGGGTGCTCTCTGGGGTGGCTTTGCCATGTTGGTAATATCTCTACAATCATGTTGCTCTGCTTAAGCCTCTTCCCCTTCCACTGCAAGACCTAGCTCGGCAGGAAATTAAGGGCAAAAAAAAATCAAAATGGATAATCTGCAATAATTTCAAATTTCTCTGCTGTACTGATGGGAAGTTGGAAAAAAAAACCCCAACGAAAACAAGGATGCTGAATAAAAACCAGGAGTGGTATTAAAGAAGAGCCAAAGCACCACGAAAACATCTCCATTGGTGACTCCAGCTCTCTCTGATTTGTGCTGCTGGGAGGATGGAGGAGGAGAGCAGGGGAGGGGGAAAGCTGGAGCTGCTCGCTGGCTCCGGAGCTCACAGATGGCACCCATCTTGCCTCCTGTGCCTCCCGTCAGCGACGGGCATCTTAGGGGAACCTCCTCATCTCGGTGCAGGGAGAGGTGTCTGGGAAGAGGAGGGCTCCAAGGGGAGGCTTGGAAGGCTCTTGCCAAGCTGGCTGGCTCAAGGGAGTGTGGAGACACCTGCTTTTTCCAGAGGAATCCCACCCGAGAAGTCTTGAATCCATTCATCTCTGCTTTGCTTTTCCAAGGCATCCAAATCCCTCTTTTCCTCATGTCTCTGAAGATGTAGAACCCAGAAGGGCCTTCTCCCACTGCACTTTGCTGCTGTATTTATTGCCTTTCTTAAGGACTGCCACTGCTCCCCACGTTGTGCTTTTGGAGAGGGTTAATTGCTTCCAGTGGCAGAGTTAATTGATTTCACTTGGCTCCCAAGGAGGAGATGTGAAATGGAGGCACTTCCCAGGAGAGGCAAACACCTTCCCGTGAGCTACAAACCTCCTTTGTACCTTAAAAGTTGGGTTTTTTTTCCCCCTCCCCATTGCCATTTCATCCTCAACAGCCTGCCCTAGCAAATGCCTCCTTCCTAGTGGCAGGGTGTGTGTGCAGCCAAGGATGCACAGCTCCATTATTAGCAGCTTTTGAGCTGATTCCAACTCAGTGACTAATAGCAACAGCTTCCAAATAGTTATTCTGAGACTTTTGACTCAGTCCAAACCCTGCCTGAAAATGGGTTTGCTTATATACAAGAGCTGGGCTGGCTCCCCTGCCCCCGTGGCAGCATCTTCACCTCCCTTTCAGCTCCAGAAAGGGGGGGTTGATCTTGGTTCATTTCATCACTTTCCCCCAAAAAGACTTGAAGGAAGAGTTTAGTGAGCAGTGAAAAACAAAAGTTCCTTGTGGAGAATCATCAGAAATTCTGGCTGCTCACTGTCTGGACAACTCTGGTGGGTATTCACACTTCTGGGCTGCACACTTCTCATTAGAGGCAGCTAATTAATGAATAAATAGGAGTGGGTTGGCTGCTGGGGAAGCATCAGCTGGGCAGTGTGAGTGGCTAACCTTGGCTTTCTCTGGAGTCATCACAACCCGAGGAAGGAAGTGGTGGAGGATTTGGCTACACCCAAGATCCCCAACTCAGCTGACTCAGCACAAGCCCAGGGACACCCAGCCACTTGGGCCAGTGTTTTGCCATCTGAGGAGCTGGTGTTCTGCTGCCAAACTAAAAAGATCAAGTCCAGAGTGGCTTCCTTCCATCGAGGGCAGGAGGAGGGATGTGCTCCAGAGCTGCTTCTGAAGGTACCAACTCCTCACCCTTCCTTTTTCTCTTGCACCCCACAATCCCAAGCACACATCTCCTGGTTGCTTGTTTGGCTGGAGCCTCCTTCAAGCCTCCAGCCCATAATTTGCCCGTTTGGCTGGAGCATCCCTCAAGCAACCATTGCCTAATCTGCCTCATTCATCTCCTTTTCCCTCCCCGAGTTGGATGCAGGTCTTTTGGATACAGGAATTCTCCTGCTGACTCTCCCATGAGGTGGGTCTGGCTTTTGGCCATTTCCTCAGCATCCATAGGTGGGTTTGCAAAGGGCAGCTCCATTTCTTCCTTGGTTCTTTCCCAGCAGAAGGGTTTTCTCTCATGCTGTGCTGGGAGAAGATGTTTGCAGCCACTGGCTCAACCTCCTGAGAATCCTCCCCCCTTTTTGGCACTCGTGGCTTTAGAAAGGATTCTTCCCTACCAGCTTGGCAGAAAATTCCCTTTAAAGGATGTGCAGCCACTTGGTATTTCCATGTCCTACTGTTTGGGTTATAAACATATTTAAAAAAAATATATATATTCACACACACAACATTATCATGATTCGACTTAAGCATCTGTGGTTAGAAGTGCACTTCATTTTCACCTAATTAACTTATTTAGTCATTTACACATTAGCAGTGTACTACATATTCCACTTTTGCAGGAACTTATTTTAATTACACCCCCAGTTCTGCTCTGCTCCATTATAGCCATAGATCAAGCTGAATAATCACCATTCTAAAAGCCATATGCTAAAAGTGATTAGAGGTCATTAAGGCCAAATTAAGGCAACGTTTCTGATGGTCACAAACAGAAGTCTAACCAACAATTATCTTCCTTTGATTTTTTTTTTTGATTTTCTTTAGTGCTGCATGAATAGTATTTGAATGTGAGGAGCAACTTGACCAGTTTACTTGTCACAGGAGTTGGTATCTGGAGGGAAATATCACTGATGGCAAACCAGAGAGACTAAAGAGATATATTTGGGCTCGCAGGCAGGCCATTAATTTGCTCAAATTAAATATTATCTTTAAATATTGAAAGGTTAAACGTACACTGATAATGGATTTAGACAGCCATTAAGTCATAATTGCTCTCTAATGCAGTTAGCAAAAGACATTATTTGATAGAACTTATTGAAAAGAGACTAAAAGCACCAGGATTTTTTTTTTATTTTTATCTTTCACTTGCTTTTTTTTTTCGTATAAATGCAGGACATTCAATTCCACTTTTATTTAACACAACACTGGGGGTGGTTTGGGGAGGGCTGGCTCAACTGGGAGGCTCCAACTTGCTCCTCTGCTTGTTTAATTTAATTGAATTTATCCATCCAAGGTGCTGAGCCACCTCTGTCACTTTATCCAGGCTCTGCCACTGCTTTTGGTAACCCAGGGGTAGATGGAAAACTCCCATCCTAGAGCTGCTTTGGCTTCAGAGCAGGTTTCAGCCCCTGGCCTGTGGATTCCCCACGTGGAAATCTAGGATTTTTATGTCAGGAAGAGAGAAAAAAAAAAAAAAGAAAAGAAAAAGATAAGTATCAAGTGTTTTCTTGGAGAGAGTCTTTTGTTTAAAGCCTGGAAGGGCCTTGTTCATAAGTAGATGTTATCCTGCAAATGGGATGTTTCTTCTTCTTCAGCAATATTTAATGAGATAGTATCAAATAGAAGACTTAGTTAAAATAAAGGAAAATGCTGCTCTCATCCATGACAGTATTATATTAGAAATAATAAAAAAAAACCACCCTAATCTCTCATTGTGCTGCTTGGTTTTGCTAATTTTCATGCAATTCCTGATGAATTTTCCTTCATTTTCCTACTCTTAAAAAACCCAAACTGCTGCACAATGATCCCCAGTGAAAAAAAAACAAACCCAACTGTGGTTCTGAGGGCCCAAGAGATGTTTATTTCCCCCATATTTTCCTTTTTTCACTTATTCCCTGTTTTTTCCCTCCACTCAACTGCTGGGAACACTCAATTTCAGGGAGTCTTTTATTCACATCCATGGGAAGAAAAGGGGTGAACGAGATTATTAAATCCCTGGAAATTGCTAATTTCTTCTTTCTCTCACCTAATTTTTGCTGGAATTTGCACGTCCTCAGGAACAAGTGAATCACTGAGAAGTTATTTGCATGCTACTAACATTTTGGAGGCTTTGGTAAATGTGAAAGGGGGGTGGGAAAAAAAGAAAAAGTAGAAAAAAATAGGAAAAAAAGAGAAAAAAAAGAGAAAAAAAGAGAAAAAAGAGAGAAAAAAAGAAAAATTAGAAAAAATTAGAAAAAATAGAAAAATAGAAAAAAGAAAAATATAAAAAATATAGTAANGAAAAAATAGAAAATAAATAGAAAAAATAGAAAATAAATAGGAAAAAATAGAAAATAAATAGAAAAAATAGAAAATAAATAGAAAAAAATAGAAAATAAATAGAAAAAATAGAAAATAAATAGAAAAAAATAGAAAATAAATAGAAAAAATAGAAAAAAATAGGAAAAAAATCCACTTATTCTGCTTTCACTTTGAGAGGGGTGGTGGCAACCAGCCCTGAAGCCCCAGGGTGTATCTCCAGGAGGGTGGCTTTGCCCTGCCTTGAGCCACCCTGGCACAGCTGGCACCATCCTGCTCTCCAAGCCTTGCTCTGGAAGCCAGAGGAGGCTGCAAACCAAGATGAAATCAGTGGCAAAAATTACTTTAAAAGTGAGCTGGGGGGGGAAGAGGGAAGCACTTTGGATTCACACATGAACTGAGCTGGTGGGTTTTGCTCAAGTGCCATGGCAACACACAGCTCTGTTTTTGCAGCTTGGGAAGTGTATTTTTGGAACTCCTGACTCACACACTTGAATCTTTCTTTTATTTCTTTTTTTTTTGATGCTGTACTAAGAGAATATTTCCTTTTTGCTTTCGTGCAGCTATTGAGCAAAGGCAGAGCAGTTCCCTTCTGCTTGGGCTCCCACTGAGGAGGAATTGGTGCTGCTGAGGATGCCCAAGGTGCCACCCTTGCTAAACTTGAATTTTTTCAGTGCTAAACTACACTGCTTAGGGGAAATAAAAAAAAAAAAAAAAGGCTTGGGACCCACTCAGATATTTCTAGGGAAATTCCAAGAGGTTTTGTGCTCCAGATTTCCTATGAAAAATAAATAGGTGTTGCCACAGCTCGTGGATGCTGCAAAACTTCCTCCCTGCTCCACTCTGCTTCAATTTTTTACTGGTGTGACTGGTGGGTTTTTTTTAGCCAGGAGAAGCAAGGGGGGATGTGCTGCTGAAAAAAAGATGGGATTATATATTATGGATTAGAAATAGGGAAATTAGAGAAGGGAAAAAAAAACAACTTGTAAAATGTGGGGAAAAAAAACCCAAAAAACCACCACCTGTTAGTTGACATTTGGAAAGTATTTTTCTTTTCCTCAAAGGAAATATATA